>JAJNLL010000100.1:0-97018 GCA_023089105.1 Lasiodiplodia citricola | reverse complement strand
CCCCCCCCCCCCCCCCCCCCCCCCCCCCCCCCCGCCCCCCCCCCCAACGCACTTGGTAGATGGAAGTCCTCCTCTAAGGAGCGGATGTCCTGAGCAGCTCGCTCGCTGTAGTCGTAGTAGGGCTGTTCGACGAAACTGTAGCAGGAGCTGGCGGCGGTCGAGCAGTAGCGGAGTGTGTCTTTGTTGGTTGGGTCGGCGTCGAGGCCGTCTGCGCAGAGCTGGAGTTGGTAGCTGCATCCGCCAGGTGTCTCGTATGCTTGTTTCATGAAGTTGTAAATGCTGTCGTTGACCGCCTTGATGCCGTATGTATTGTTCACTGCAAACTCGGGGTAGTATGGCGTCTGGATCTGCTCGTCTATGAGGCCGCTGATTATGCCGAGCGTATCCATCGTCATTGGATAGCCTTCGATGGAACCATTCCGGATGGCTTCGTTTTGGTCGCTGAAGTATCTATAAAAGGTCGGGCCATCTGAAAACCATGTCTGTTAGACGGGAGAGCTTTGCTGAAAATGTGGGGATTACACACAGTGACCACCGTACTGCTGAGTCCATAGATTGAATGTCCTGTTGGAAAGTCTTGTGTCTTTTGTTTCCTCAGCTACTCCAAGAAGAACTTGGATGATCTGCCAAGCACCAATCGCTGCTGTTTCGGTGGTGTTTGTGCGGTCAGGATCAACTACTGCCCAGCGTCCATCAACACTGGTATTGGACATTGGACCAATAACTGGACTGCCGTCCTCGTGTGTACCATCGCCATAGCCTTCGTACGAAAAGCCGACTCCGAGAGGCTGAGAGAGGTAGAGCATGTTGGAAGCCTCATTCCAAGAGTAAGGGTTCAACTGCGTGACAACTTCTTCAGTGACGTTACACGGCCCGTTTTCCAGGAACAGCCCGATAAGTGAATCGCTACCCGGGCCTCCGTTGAGCCAACTGTTTCAAGTGTCAGGAATTAACAGATAATTTGAGATGGAGCGTGCTTACAGTGTCATCGGCTTGTTCTTCGGGTCATCTCGAGCGGCAAAATACCTTCACTATGGTCAGGCCGAGCGGGAGCAGAGGCACCACTGCAAGGTAATTTGACACATACCAGAAGAACATATGTGTTTTGTTGTCCAAGGTAACATATCCTGAATAGTCTTCGACGCCTTTTGTCGTCTCGCAGATACCCGCCTTGCCAGGCTGCTGGTATGAGACTTTTGCACCTTGTGGTGAGGTCAACTCTCTCATCCCTAAGTGTAGTTCTTCGGGGAAATTATCCCGAGGCAAAAGTCCGGCATGGACGAGGCGGCAATTGAGAGCCAGGGCTACGGCAACGACGTTGAAGACGTGCATCGTTAGCTGAGTAACTGTGCTGACGTGTCTTCTTGGAAATGGATAAGAGCTCATCAACCAACGAGGGTGTTTCAGCTTCTTGAATCATTCGTGGCAGTCTGACGTGGTGGCACAAAGGGCGACGTTCCTGTTCACGGTAGCGCATTCCTATGGTGCTTGACCGGCCCCTCCTTTGTACAACATCGAAATAAAGTTTGCTTCTGCAAATTTGGTGGCTGAAGTGTGGGAGGAATCTGCAATGACGTCTGTCTTCGACTTCTAGGCAGGGAGAGCGCAGACCCGCGGTCCTGGATGTCATGCTACAGATCCGAGATAATACTTGAAAGCGTAAGAAGAGCCCGTATTGACCCTGAGCAGAGACTCGCTACGCTATGGCCATTCTTCAGTTGACTACCGGGTCCGGTACCTGGATTGCTGGTTACGTACGATGGCCCGGAACATTTTTGTGCTCGAGGGGATCTGCAGTGTACCCCACGATCACCTTCGCGCCTGATCTTCCCGTCACCCCACTGATCATCTGAATATTCGATTCCACCCACGGTCTCTTGTTAGGCCATCCCTGCGAAATGGATCCTTTGTAGGTTTCTTTCACATGCGGCATAACCGAGGTGATGGTCCAAGCCTCCCTTTCCCGCGTGTTGAATGAAAATCGGGGCGTGACCCGGAAAAGGAAACATTCTAAGCGAGGAGGAAAGACGATGCTGTGCAACATCGGCAGCTCCGAGTTAAGGTAGTAGTGAAGGAGGTGGTATTATCTTCTCGCAGTTGCATTCGCATGTTCGTACCGATCAAGGACCAGCCATCCCGGTTTGCCAAATCCGTTGACTACCCCACTCTTCTTCTCCGGGCAGAAATATGCAAATCAGGGTGGAGCTCTGGATTGTTCTGTGGAACCATCGCAGCTGCAAAACATCTGATGGTGGTCGCTATTTCAAGGCCATGGTCGGTTTCGGCGATGAAGGAGATGGCTCCGTGTTCCGGAATAACATGTGAGGATCAGACCGCTGAAAGGGAATTATTAGTAAGATACCTATTCTTCACAGAATTCGCAGGCTATCTGTTGTCCATAGGAGATGCTATGTGGGGAGCGTTCTACGGTGTTGTTTGTCAGCAATAGACTTTCTCAAACTTGCTCGACGGGCTTTATACTAATTCGATAGCCGCTCGCATAGGCGCAGGTTAATCACTAGTAAGATCAGCCCTGTTTATTGTAGGTTTGTGTGAGCTATTTAAACGAAACATTAGTGGTGAAGGTACATTGTGGTAGCGCTATGAAAGTGCAGAATAGCTGTTATTGCAGATACACAGGGCTATTACATAATACAGCATCCACTACTTTTTTTCTTCTTCTTCTTCTTCTTCTTCTTTTTGTCCTTTTGCTCTCCGCCTTCATTACCATTGAGACCGCTTCCACCGCTCATAAACACAGTTCTCTCGCCCATAGAAAATGATGGGGGCGGGGGCGGACCAAAAAATGGAGGAGGTGGTCCAGGGAAAGGTGGCGGTGGCCCAGGAAAAGGAGGCGGTGGTCCTTCAAAGAAGGGAGGAGGGAACGGTAGTTCATGAGGGCAACCCGGACATGCACCCGGACCTGAAAATGGAAACATTCTGCTCTGGGTATGTGCTTTGGTGGAAAGAATGCCGTGGTGTGATGCTTTAACTAGTATATTCGCTACGTCTCGGAGACTTTGTTAGTGAGTGGTAAAGCAGTGATATCCGCGACGTAGGTTTTAAAGGCAGCTTTGTGAACCCCATTGTCAGCCGATGCTTGGCTTCGTGTAAATGGCACCATTTGTATGCCGATTGGTGGTCGTCATCACGTTCTGAAAGAAATGCGGTGCTGGCAGCATGGTTCTCATTCCTGCGTAGCAGATTCAATGGGAGGGTTTCTGACAGGTCACTACGGCGCTGATACCCGCTGACCAGAATATAGGAATAGCTTCGTGAGGCTTAAGACTCCTAGCTACCATCTTCCAGAGTCATGTCAATGACCAGTTTCCCGCCCTGTCCTTTATGATACTCTTCCACAAGGTCGTTCAACCGCGACAAAGGGAACGTCTTGACCTTCGCCTTAATTTGGTGCTGTGCCGCGAAGTCCAACATCTCTCTCAGCGTCTTGTTGCTCCCCACCAAGCTTCCCACAACCGAAATATCCCTAAAAACAAGGTCCCTAGCAGACACATGAAACCCAGCCTCCGGAAACGACACGACCACGCACCTCCCATGATTCCGCAGCAGCGCCATCCCATAATCAAACGCCTCCTGACTCTCGGGCAAAATAATCACCGCATCGAGCCCCATATCCCCCGCATCCACCCTCCCATCCTCCCTCCCCATCTCCTCCACCACGCTCCGCGCCTCCACCTCCCTCGCATCCACGACCCTCACCGCCGCACTCCCCAACCCCGACCCCACCTCCCTCGCCACCCCCAACGGCCCATCCTTACTCTCCACCCCCAAAACCCTATACCCCATCTTCACCGCAAACCTTAACCCCAAATGCCCCAGTCCCCCTCCACACCCTATAATCCCGACCCGCCCACTAGCCCGCACCCCACACCGCTTCAGCGCCCCCCACACCGTCACCCCCGCGCACATCAGCGGCGCCGCCTCGACCGCTGCCATCATCCCCTCCGCCGGCAACGGCGCCACCTGCCGCGCGTCGACGACGGCGTACTCGGCGAAGCCGCCAGCACGACTGATCCCGCAGTTCTCGGCGGCAGTGCAGTAGACGGAGTAGCCAGGGGCGTCGTCGTCTTGGGCGTTGTTGGCGGTTTTGCTGCATTCGCAGCACGTGCCGCAGGGGCGGAAGGCGCGGCCGGGGACGCCGATGGGGGTGCCGGGGGGGAGGGAGGTTGCGAGCGGTGATGGGGATGAGGAGGAAGAGTGCGAGACGACGACGCCGGCGAATTCGTGCGAGCCGATGTGCGGGAAGGAGGCGGGTAGGCCGGGCATCTGGCCGGCGGCGAGGACGGCGTCGGTGTGGCAGTAGGAGGCGGCGGTGACGCGGATGAGGAGGTCGTTGGGGTGGGTCGGGGTGGGGAGCGGGAGGGTGGATGAGAGGGTGTAGGGGGTGTTGTAGGCGTGGAGTTGTTGGGCGCGCATGGTTTGGGGGAGGGGTGGTGGTGGGGTGGGCATTGTTGTTGTTGTTTGGTGGTTGGGTTGTGTTTCGATTTTTTTTTTTTGTGAAAAGAGAGGCTTGTGTGAAAGATGGTTGAGACTTGGATATGCTAAGAGGTTGGTGGAGAGTATAGTGTGAAAGTGTTTGGAGCAGGATGCAAGACTGGACGAAATTAGGTCTGCACTCGGAACTTACTTGCCGTACAGTTCCATCATCCCAGTCCAATTTCTACAGGACGGGAAGGCGGGAGCTTTTCCCCGCGGCGAAGATGAGGGGGAAAATATCAACCCCACCGCCGATCTCACCACAGACATTCTCTCCAACACCTGCAGCCAACAGTGCGGGGCGCGACACCAACATCACCAAAACAATGCTTAGACCGATCGTAATGCCTCTTCCACCTCTAACAACAATACCACCACCAACTCCATCATCACCACAACCACCACCACCAAAATGCCCACCCCACCCACAACCGTAACCCTCTCCGCCCTCGACGCCGGGCACCTCACCCTCCCCGAAAACCTCTTCATCACCCCTCCCACCACCACACCCCCCACGCGCACAACCGTCCCATCTCTCTCCTTCCTCCTCCACCACGCCCCCACGCAAACCCACCTGCTCTTCGACCTCGGCCTCAAACGCGACGTCACCGCCTACACCCCCGCGCAACAATACCACATCGCGCAACGCCAACCGCTCATCACCGCCCCCGACTGCGCCGCCAGCCTGCGCGCGGGCGGCCTCGATCCCGCAACCGACGTGGATGAAGTCATTCTGAGCCACGTCCACTGGGACCACGTCGGCACGTCGGCGGATTTCCCGCACGCGAGGTTCGTGGTCGGCGCGGGCACGCTGGATGTGCTGGCCAGGGGCGCGGGGCACCTGTATCCGCGGGAATTGTTCAACGCGGATGAGGTGCCGAGGGGGCGGACGGTGGAGTTGCCGCCGGTGCCGGGGGGTGCGGTTGTTGATGGTGACGGGCAGGATGGGGGAGAGGGGAGGCAGAAGGGGGAGGGGGAGGGAGAGGAGGATCAGGAGGAGGTGAGGGTGCGCGCGGCGCCGGTGGAGAAGCGGACGAAGCACGTGTGGGAGCGGTTGGCTGGGTTGGGGGCTGCGGTGGATTATTTTGGGGACGGGAGCGTGTGGGTGGTTGATGCGCCGGGGCATATGTACGGCCATGTCAATCTGCTGGCGAGGGTTGGGGAGCGGAAGTGGGTGTATCTGGGTGGGGACTGCTGCCATGATCCGCGGATTTTGAGCGGCGAGAAGGGGATCGCGATGTATGATGATGGGAGGGGTGGGATGAGGAGCGTGCATGTAGATACGGAGACGGCGAGGGGCACGCTGGATCGGATACAGGAGTTCTTGAAGGAGAAGAAAGTTAATGGCGAAGAGGCTGAGGTGGAGGTGGTGGTTGCGCATGATAAGGAGTGGAGGGAAAAGAATAGGCACAAGTTCTTTCCTGGAACATTTTGAGCGAAGGCTGAGGCTCGGCTTTGCATAGGAACTTCAAATGGCATACCATCTAGGGTTCCCTGTCCAGATAATTGGAAGTGTGAACAGCGCAAACCCCGCCTTGACTGATGCGGGGTAATGCACCTCGCCACATGCGAGTTCTTACGAATACAAACTTGATAAATAGCCATGAAAGAACGGCTCTGTCCTGGTCTTGAAATATTTCTCGAGCCACGGATTCTTGAGGGGTACGCGGTGTATATCTCTCCCAATTTAACTGCGAAATATTGAGACAGCTGCACAACATGACTTCTCCGAAGAATACTGTAGCGTTCATTGGTATGCACGTATTCAATTCTGAATTAAACAAATGCTAACTTCAGATATAGGCCTCGGAGTGATGGGTTACCCAATGGCCAAGAATTTAAGAAAAGGCCTTGGTTCTGACCAAAACCTCGTCATCTGTGACATCGACAAGGACACCATCGCCCGCTTCCAAGAAGAGACCGCAGAATACGGACCGGTAGGGGTAGTAGCAAACGGCTTCGAGGCCGCGAAAACGGCAGTGCGTATACAGCTCTCAAGCCCCGTCACAACTCCACAGACACACACCTCACCCCCCTTCCCAGGACGCAGTCATAACAATGCTCCCCGACTCCCCGGCCGTCGAATCCGTCTACCTCGACCCAACCACCGGCATCGTCGCCGGCATCTCCGCCGCGGCCGCCACCTCGACTCACGGCCAACACAAGCTAATCATGGAATGCGGCACCATCGAAACCGCCACCATCGCCGCCGTCTCCTCCGCCGTCGACAAACTCCAAGCCACCGTCCGCGCTTCGCTCCCACCCACCCTCCCACCCCGCCTCCCCGCCGTCCTCCCCACCAAGCTCCCCTCCCCCCACAACACCCTCACCATCTCCTTCGTCGACGCCCCCGTCTCGGGCGGGCCGATGGGCGCCCACGCCGGCACCCTCGCCTTCATGGTCGGCGCCGCCACCCCTTCAGATTTCTCCCACGCCCGGGACACCTACCTCACGCACATGGGCAGCGGCGCGTCCATCTTCCACTGCGGGCCCGTCGGCGCGGGCACCGCGTTCAAAATCATCAACAACTACCTCTCGGCCATAACCTCGCTCGCGGCGTCCGAGGCGCTCAACATCGGCGTCAAGGCCGGCCTGGACCCGAAACTGCTGACGGACGTGATCAACGCGAGCGGCGGGCAGTGCTGGGTGACGAGCTGCGCGAACCCGGTCCCGGGGGTGCAGGAGGGGGTGCCGAGTTCGCGGGGGTACGAGGGGGGGTTCCGGTTGGAACTGTGTGCGAAGGTGTTGGGGATGGGGAGGAGGCTTGCGGAGGAGGTGGGGGCGAGGACGGTGCTGGATGGGGTGACCGCCCAGGCGTTTGCGGAGGCGGGGAGCGATGAGAGGTATAGGGGGAGGGATGCGAGGGTGGTGTATAAGTGGTTGAGTGAGACTGAGAGGAAGTGATTAGGTTGTGGTGCAATGATATATTGATTTTTTTTTTGGGCCCTTTCAGTTTAACATCGTCCTTGATGGGTATAATAAAGTGACCTACCCCAGCTCCAGCATATCCGCATATATATTCAACGAGCTCCCAATAACATCGACCAACGCCCACGTCTGCGCGCCCCTAAAAATCGTCGCCCACACCCTCAAAACCCCCGCATTCAACCTCCTCGTCATCTCCGCACTCCCCATCTCGCACCCCGCCGTCACCGGCACCGCGAACTCCGTCTCATCCAGCAGCATCTTCACCAGCGCCACGATCCTCCTCTCATCATCCGAGATCGGCGGATCCCCCTCCGCTCCCCCTCCCCCACCACCCGCCGCCGTGGCCGCCGCCGCATCCGCAATCGCCTCCAACCACTTACTCAGCAGAAAAGCACACTCAAGCGAACACAAACTATGCTGAATACTCCACACAAACGTCTGCGTCCGCGCAACCAGCCTTATCCCAATCTTGACCGGAATGCTCAGCGCATGCGCCGAATGCAGCACCGCGCGCACCAGCTTCGGCGAGCGCCTTAACCTCTTCGGACTCCACTCGCGCAGCGCCCGCGCCACCGCGATCGGGTCCCGCGTGTCCAGCGCCCGCCCCGGCCCCGTGTCCATGTTCAGCCGGATGTAGGCGAGACGCAGCAGCGCGGTGCTGTTGAAGGCGACGGGGCCGTTGGGGGAGAGCGGGTCGAGCGAGGATTCGGGGTTGCGCTGCCAGCCGTGTTGCCAGTTGCGGAGGGCGTGTTCGAGGGAGGTTACGTCGGAGGGGGTGAGTTCGCCGGAAGGGGAGGGGTGGGATGAGGGGATGGTGGTGGTGGGGGAGGTGTCGAAGCGGCAGCGCGCGGTTTGGCGGACGAAGAAGATGTGTTGGATTAGCGCGTGGATGAGGATGTAGTTGCCGAGCGACGAGTTGAGCTCGGTCACGTCGCGGCCGCCGCGCGAGAAGAGGCGGCGGAGGGCGTCTTGGAAGTCGAGTGTCGTTGTGTTCGTCGTCGTCGTTGTGGTGCCGCTGTTGTTGTGGACTCTTCTGCTGCGGGCCTCGTGCCACTCGGCCGCCGACGCGGCCTTGAACTCGGCGGCGCTGGACGGCAGCCGCATCTTGAGCTCCGAGTTGAGGATCAGCGGCGGGATGTTGTAGACGATGCAGTGCAGGTTGAAGAAGCAGAAGACGATGAACTTGGTGCGCGTGCGCGACTCGCGCGCCGTCCACTCCTCCCAGCTGATGTCGAATGGGTAAGGCGAGCTGCTGGTCAGGCCGTCGTCGCGGACCAGCGTGGCTAGGATGCTCTGGATGGCGAGGGCTTCGCGCAGGATTTCTTTGTGCTTGGCCCACGTTGCCATGGCCATCAGGATTAGGAGAGCCTGCGCCGTTTGGATGAGGTCCTCTTTGGGCTCCGATACCAGCCCTAGTGTTGCTCGCGCTGTCGATGACCAGAGCGAACCTTCGGAATTCGGATATGCGAAGCTGGCGTCTCGCTTTCGAATGCGTTGGGATGCAATGGCCCGAGCAGTGTGGAACAGTTCAACCCCTTTCTCTCCTTCAAAGCAGTATTGAGCTCCAACTGCTGCAAGAGCCAGGAGAAGTTCAACACATGTATTCTCGACAGTCATTGTCGGAATGTGGAGAAAGGGCAGGTGTTCGTGAAAGCCGTTGATATAAGCGCCGATGTATCGGGATAATGCAAGTCGAGAGGGCAGTCGAAAATCAGCCGGAATGATGGAAGAGAATTCTGCCATTCTGCTTAGAATGTCTTGTCTATCCAGGTTCGAGATGTTGGAAATTGGTTTGGCGCCTGAAGGTTGGCGACGTTGTTCCGACGACTGCTCTTCCGGCTGAAGCGAGGGCAGACGAGATCCAAACCGTGAGAACGAGGTTGGCTCTTCAAGATTGCTGAACATCGGATGGGAATGTGGGCCATTTTGCGTTTCATTCTCGGTTGAATTCAAGATAGACTCGGGAGAGAAGAACGGCACGGGCTGTTCTGCAGTGATGGTGGACGAGAAACGGTACGATGACAATGGCTCGTTTTCCAGAAAAGCAGCCAGACTATCCAGCGTCTCCGAAAAGTCCGGATCCACTGATGGCGCTGCAGTATTTACAGATGTTGGAAGCGCATCAACTTGGGCCAGGGGCTCCAAGTGTTCTGAGTTCATGCCAGGAGTGGCTCCAAACGTCTGCGGGGACGACGCAGCCAAGGCATCTTGGAAGGCGCTTTGCTCTGCGGCGAACGATAGTGCTGCCAATGGAGAGTGGAAGCTTGTATCCATGGACAAGGTTGGCATGGGATACGATGAGTTACTCAGATTTACATGTGGCGAATTGGAGCGGTCGTCACTTGTTGCTTCTTGGCTATCTCCATCTCTGAGAGAGGCAATCCGCACCCGCTTCTCATTTTTCTGAGACTGATTGACATCATCCGAGGAATCAGCCTTGTCTCTCGCAAACTTCCGTTTCGGGGCATTTTTGTTATGTGAAAGCCGCTCGTGGCGAATCAGAAGATCACTGTACGACGTCAGTCAGCCAGAGCTTATCAACAACCCTATTGGGGATTTACCTCCTAGTGAAACGAGAGTCACATTTATCACAGAGAAACGGCTTCTCTTGTGTATCTGCGGGGATTGGTCAGAGATGAGTCAAGAGCCTGTCAGATGCTGCTTACGGGTCCGCTCGTGGCGCTGCAAGTGTTCCAGCCGCGCAAACAGCCTCTGACACCGCCGACACTGGAACCGCTTCGGCTTCTTCGGCGTCGGCCGAGCCTCCTCATCTCCGGCCGTCGTCCCCTCAAGAAGGTCCGATGGGGCCATGATCGAGACTTCGGCTCACAAGCGTCGTGAGAGAATAGGCTTGAGGCTGTTTCGTTGGAGAGAAAATGCGGAGATGCGGGGAACCCATAAGTAAGTAAACGAGGGCTCGGGGGGAGTCATTTGCCCCTCCCCCCGCCTCGGCAACGGCCAATATCCAAATGTGGCCCACCAAGCCCGAGCATTGCACGTGTAGAATTCTTTGCCAACTTTGCCAATTGATCTACAGAAAACAGCTCAAGTTTCCAAAATCTCCCTCGGCCCGGGAAAGGGCGGATATCAACAAGTGTGTGCGTATCTACACCTTCTTCCCCAACTCCCTCGGCATCTCGCCCTTCTCCGCCATCTCATCCAGCACGCGCTCCGCCGTCTTCATCGCATCCACGCCCGCCGGCACGCCGCAATACGTCGTGCAGTGCAGGATCGCCTCGCGGATCTCCAGCTCCGACAGGCCGTTGTTGCGCGCGCCGCGGATGTGCACGGCGAGTTCGGGCGCGCGGTTGAGCGCCATCAGCATGCCGATGTTGAGTAGGCTGCGCTGCTTGCGCTCCAGCCCCGGCCGCGTCCACGCGTACCCCCAGCACCACTCCGTCGTGAGTTCCTGCCCGGGTTTGGAAAATTCGGTAGAGCCGTTGGCCAGCGCTCGGTCGACGTACGTGTCGCCGACGACGCTGCGCCGCATTTTGAGGCCTTCGTCGAAGAGTTGTTTGTGGAGGGCGTCGAGTTTCGGGTCGGTGCTCATGGTGGTGGTGGTGGATTGGGAGAGGTGTTTGGTGGGTGTTATTTGCCAAACTAGCTGGGTATTGCTTCGAGGATGTGAATTGACGTGAATATTCAGAAGTCTTCGAATTGAATTGAGAGTAGCAATTCGAAATTGCTCTTTGACTGATCGAAGCATACGGGATCGGCCGTTGACGCGGGGTGTCAGGGCTGCGGGGTTACCCCAACCCCCACCTTCAGCTATGACGACAGGCACCACCGTACTGTTCCAAGGCCTTCATTACGCGGCAGCATGTGAAAACGGATCTAGCTATGTGCTACACCTAAGACTTGTAGGCCGATGATGTTGGGTTGCGATATCGTGGGCGCCTGTTTGTGGATTGATTGTGGATTTCACAGCGTCTCTTGCCGAGTGGCATTGGGGGACATCGTTGTTGGAGACACGGAATCAAATAGACTCTCCAAATGCTCCCTTTTAGGCTTCATGCTTTGAAGTGGGTCTCAGCAATCGATGGGGAACATTCGAAACAACCTTGCGGGGGATTGCGGGGTAGATTTTCAAGGTGGGGAGCTACGACTACAACATCTTACTATTGTTTTCGACCAAACATCATTCAGCAATCTGTACATCGCTTGTACTTCTGCCGTTAAGCCCCTTTTCGATATTCCACGATGGCGTCGTCCTCGAGCGTTCGATCGGACCTGGAAGAACAATTCGTAAGGGAGCTTGGAAAAGATGCGCTGGACGAGGGCTGGCAGGACGTCTTCCGGGCAAGCCCAGAGCTTTTCAAAGCCAGCCTCGCACTCAGATCTGTGCCGAGAAAGAAGAGACATCTCCCACTCAAGGTGCAGCACCTCATATCAATAGCGGTCGACAGTTCATCGACCCACTTGTACATGCCAGGGATCCAAGCACACATCAAAGAAGCCTTCAAGGAGGGTGCGACAATGGCCGAGATCGTGGAAGTGATTGAACTGACGAGTACCCTGGGGATTCATGCTTGCAACATCGGTGTGCCGCTGCTGGTCGAAGTCATGAAAGAAGAAGGCATCTACGACTCGCACCCAACAGCTGGGAAGCCGTTTGACGAACACCGTGAGAAGTTGAAGAAGGAATTTACACGCAAGCGCGGTTATTGGCATCAATTCTGGGAAGACTTTTTGAAGCTTGACCCGGAGTTCTTCGAGGCCTATGTGGATTTCTCATCCATTCCGTGGACAAAATCTGTCGATGGATCTGAGAACGGAGTGCTGGAGCCGAAGGTGATTTTGATCTATCCTTCCCCTTAGCTCCCCATACTCACACTGTATTAGATCAAAGAGTTGGTCTATTGTGCCTTCGATGCAGCGGCAACCCATCTATACCAACCGGGCTTGAAACTTCACATGAAGAACGCGATTGGATACGGTGCAACGCCAGAAGAGATCATCGAGGTTCTTGAGATCGCGAGTCTTTTGAGTCTGCACACAGCACACGCGGCTATTCCACCTCTGCAAGAGATACGCCGGCAGACGTGGTCCAGGTAGTCATGGAAGCACGCGCGAGCTGTTAGTATGAGATGACAAGCAGGCGAATTGGAATGAATCAACAATAGTCAAGTACTAAACCGCTATGTGCAGTAATGGTGCAAAATGGATCAATTTATCTCTCCCCTAGATGATATACCTGAAATCTGGTGCTCGGTCAGTATATTGCTCCGGCGGAACAGTGAGCCCTTCTGTCAATGCCTTATCTTTCCATGCTTCTCTCCGCTTGTAGATGTGCCTCACTACCCACCACATGCACCAGGCGAAGACCAAACATCCAAGTGACCAGCCATGACCAAGGAAGAAACGTGGTGCGGCGGTCGTCTGATATATTTGCCCTGCCACAACACCGCCAATATTCGTGAGTGTAAGCAGGATTCCGAGACTCGCTGCTCGCTTTCCATCAGGGGCACAGTTTCCAGATAGCCAGGCACTGCTTGAAATCAGCCGGAGGTTCCTTTGGCGATTGTAATGCCAGACACTTACATGTTTCCACCGGTACATAGGAAGCATGCGGTAGCAATCAGATATGTGGCGAAATACTGAACGCCAGCTGAGACTGGTGCAAGGCAGATGGCGTATCCTGCGATGCCGAACGGTGCGCAAATAATTAGAGGCCAGAATCGTGTCTGATATCTGTCGCTGAGAAACGCTCCGACTGCGTACACTATAGCGCCCCAAAGGTTGACTATGAAGGTCTCAGATAATGAATGCGGATTTGGCATTGATGTTTGGTCTTACCGGGTATTACCAGGTATTGAGCCTGAACAGTGGAGTAGTGGAAGCCGTTCTTGATGATGATGGGGAGGAACGTTCCGAAGCCTGTCAATGAATCAATATCCCAGCGAGCTCATCTATATTGTTACCACAAACCGTATAGTATAGTCACCACGCCTATCTGTATCAGACCGTGGATCCAGCTCTTGATGTCATGTGCTGCCTCTTTGATGTCCTTCTTGCCGTAGTGTCCGGAGCCACCACTGTATGCCTCCATGTGATCTGCGCGCTGCTTCATGAGGGCTTTGTCTTCGTCATTGAGGAAGTATGCTGTCTCGTAGCTTTTGGGGACCACGAAGATGCATATCGCTGCCCACACGACCGTGATAATGCCCTCAATGATGTACAGCCTACTACCTGTCAAATGGATGCCTATATTCGGAATGGCCCAAGGAACTTACCATCGCCACCCCGGGTATCCGGACACGCCGTCCATGTATAGTATTGCCCAAGCCAAGAGTCCGCCGAAGGCACCAGAGAGAGCCGAGGCAACTATAAAGCTATTATTAATAGGAACAGCCGTAACCTTGGTTTTCGATGACTTACTGAAGAGGTATGACACCCGTACGGCCAGCTCCTCCCGTTTGTACCAGTTGCAGAGGAACAAGGTCATAGCTGGGAAGAGGCACCCTTCGAAAAATCCCAGAAGTATGCGCGTCACTACAAGGGAAGCGAAACTGTGAATAAACCCGGTGCAGAGGCAGACTATCCCCCAGCAAAAGGTGATTGTTGGGATGACACGATTGAACTGAAGCCTCTTGACCAGAATGGAGGTTGGGAACTCGGCAAGGATGTAGAATATGTAAAATACTGAGACAGCTGTCTAAACCATAGTTAGCGAAGTGACCCCCAAGAAGATCTCGGGAGACAGCTGCTTACATTCAACTCCGTGCCCTTAAGTCCAATATCTTCGGTCATGCCTTGGGTTGCAGCAAAACCAATGTTACCTCGATCCAGGTAGCTTATCAGCATCAGTAGCATCATCACAGGCGCGATGAAGCAGTCCAACTTCCGCACCAAAGCCGCTTCTGTCTTCTTGTGTAACGCCACCTGCACAGATTCATCGTTGACGTACTCCTGGAACTCGGCTCCATGCTTCTCGTCCTCAGCGGAGGAGGCCATGCTTGTGAGGTCTTGTAAGAAACAGCAGGAGATAAGTCCGGGCGATGCAGAAGGACAGGTGCCGGGACTGGTCAACTTATGGGCAATCTTACGCCTCAATACTCCGACTGTCCGGGGTGATTGGGTTCATCCACCTGGATGAAATGCCTAAACCGCGGGGAAAGGGTGGCGATCCAGTTTCTTGGGGAGGTGCAGGTCCCCGGGAGTCGTGAGACCCCAGAATGCGGGGAAGTGCGCCAACCATGCACCCCGCCTCATCCAATCCGCTTATGGCGATAATTGAGACACCTCCAATAATACTGCTAATAGATAGCAGAGTGTTTCAGCATGTGCGATTTCCTTTGACGTGAGGATGTTTTCCATACTTGCGGAATAGTCCCCGGTGTTCGTGTTCGCTGCATCTTGAGATCAGCAGTTCTAATTTCTTCCGAGTATAGTCGAAGTAGTGGCATTGCCTTTCCATATGAAAGTTTTACGAGCAACAGGTAAACATCTGCTTTATTATATCGTAAACACTGTCGAATAAAGCAGTGCTACTACTGATGTGATACGTATCATGCTGTGTGATCAACCGGGTCACTTGCTATTCATGCTTTTCACTTCAGTTGGCCGGTTTTCGACGGGGAGAGATAGACACCATGTTTGCTCCCACTCCCTACTCAGGAGTAGGAAGCGCGTAGTCTAGAGACTTTCTGTGCTACAAAAGATGTATATATTTAATGTACTTCGGTATCTGTAGTACACTATAGTGACGTGTATACACGTGTATTTATAAAGAGGCGTGCAACAGACCCGATTACATAACATGGAAGCTGTTACAGGTGTCAGTAGTAAACAAGATCATTTCTGATCATGTTCACTTGCGCATCGATCTGGATATACTTGGCAGTGCTGGCAGCCAGGGTGTCATGCTACCACTTACTCGCGTCCCCATGCTGAAATACGTTTGCGTCACGTACTCATTCTGGAAGTGATGATCTACTCAAAGCATATATTTCTGTGCCGGACACTGAACCACCTACCTCTCAAAAGCAGAAGAAAACGCTCCCAATACTACTACCAAACACAACATCCCCAAACAACCCAACATCCAACCCACAACAAACCCCCACAAACACACAAATCTCCCACACCGAACCTCACAACCATGCCCTCCTGGTCCTGGACCTCTCCCTGGGTCTTCCACGAAGGCGGTGGCGCTTCCCGCGGCTCCACCCCCTCCCCCGGGTATCTCCCGCCGCCTTGGGACAGGCCTCACCCCGGCTTTCCTCCTGCTGCTGCCCCGTGGGGTTTCCACGGCCCACCTCCACCTCCGCTGTGGGATTACGTCGGCCCGTGGGGGTTTCACGGCGGTGGTGGTGGTGGTCCAGCTCCGCCTCCTCCTTGGGCTTTTCAGGGCGGTCCGCCGCCGCCGCCTTGGGTTGTCGAGCGTCGTGGTGGACGTACTCCGCCTCCTGCTTGGCTTCTCCCTCCCGATGCTGCTCTGCTGGGAGGTTTCGGCGGCGGCGGTGGGCAGCATGGCGGGCAACATGGTGGCGGTCTGAGGCGCCGTAATAGTGCTCCGAATGCGCTCAATGCGCCGCAGGGTGGTGGTTGGCATCATGCAGGTGGTGGATGGCATCACGGTGGTGCCGATGGCGGTCATGGCGGTGGGCATGGTCATGGTGGCGGCGGCGGCGGCAATGGAGGCGGTCGTTTCGCAATCCTACCCGATCAAGACGGCCGATTTCCCGAAGCGGCGTATGGTGGGAACAAAGATGAGCCTCGGAATAACTAGAGTGATTGGACTTGAGCGGGCACAGGCCCACTCCTGAAGTGCAGTTCCTTTTAACTACGATTTGGCGGCTTTTACCAACTTTGGCAGGGAGAAATATTGATAATTGGCCCCGATAGGGCCTGTTTGCACCTTGCTTCACTTACTGATGCTCGGCATAATGGAAGTTTTACATAACTGCTACATGAAATTGAGAGAAAGAGAAATTCGGGTGTAACTGTTCTTGCATGAATTCCACAGGATATGGTTCTAAATTCCATATACGTCCCGTCTCAGCTTCCTGAAGCACGATTGCCATGACATCAACCCCACGATGGCAAGCCTTTTCCTCCATTTACATACACTTCCACCAAAGCGCCTTAGCCATGCCCATCCAAAAGCACCACCACCCACGAAATTCCCATCACCCCAGCACATCCACCACCCCAAAACCCCCCTCAGCCCCCATAAACCTGCCCTTAACCTTCACAAACGCCGATATCCCCGTCCCCAACTCCTGATCCGGCCGCACAGCCGTGACGTTCACCACATCCCCATTCTGAAACTCCAGCCCCCACCGCGCCGCATACGCCTTCCCCGTCGCCGGCGACGTCCACACCGACCCCTCGTCCGGCCTGACCGCGACGCCCAGGATCAGGTTGCCTTGCGGCGTCTGCACCGTCGCGAAGCGCCACTGCCGTGCGGCCTCCTCGTCGTGGTAATCGCTGTGGTGGTAATCGATCGCCCAAACACTCAGACTTATCCCGTCTGGAAACCGCAGGCCCATCCACGTGAAGGCCGGCGGCGCGCTGACGTAGCCCCATTGCCGGTCGTACCAGGTGAGCGAGCGGTCGGGGTCAACAGTCAGCACCTTCTCCTCCTCCTCCTCCTCCTCCTCCTCGTCGTTGTTGCGGACGGTGAGGGTGCCGTACGTGCGGCAGGCGGGGAGCGACCACTGCGAGTTGTTGCCGCTGCCGAAATTGAACGTGCCGGCGCCGAGGTTGTGCAGGGCGGGCGAGGTGGCGGCGAAGCTGAGGTCGAAAGAGTATTTCTCGGCGGTAGCGCGCGTGTGCATGCGGGAGGCGGAGTCGGAGGATGGCGAGGAGAAGGTGTAGTTGGGGAAGGCGTGGGACCAGGGGCCGGAGGTGGCGTTTGGCAGGTGTTGGGGTGTTGGCACGAATGTGGAGGTGGTCCGGTAGGTGGAGGGGTTGGTGATGTCGAGGATGGAGTGGCGGATGTTGGATTGCGGTTGCTGGGTTAGGAGGAGGAGGTGGGAGACGACGAAGTATTGGTTGCCGTTTGTTGTGGTGAGGAAGGAGCCGGCGTAGTAGGAGGAGATGGGGGCGCTTTGGAATTGGGAGGCTGTGAGGTCGTATAGTGTTGGTATGTTTGGCTGCGGGCGCTTGGTTAGCATGTTGGCAGCTTTGAGAGCGAGATGAGTGTACCGTGAGCCAGGATTCTGCTTTGTCTGGGCCAAAGTTGTACGAGGCCCAGGCCGCACAGCTGTGGAGTGCAAAGAGTATGAACTTCTGCATTTTGGAATTGGAGGGCTTCTGCCTCTCGTTCCCTGGTAAATGCTATCAAGCGGCTATTTGTAGGTATTCCGCGATGTCGGTGACAGTCGGTGACTTGGTTGCCCTGAATGCTGGATTCTCGCCTGTGTTTCCTGATTTGGTGACCGCAAAGAGCGGGGAAAAGCGCAAATGAGCTGACGAGGAGGAATTCGACCAAGCAGAAAGCCGTGTTCGTGGTGACGCAGATTGAATCATACAGTAACATGCTCCACAGCATCGGATGTTGCTGATTATTGCATCTGATGCCCCCACAATTAAATGAGAAAAGCATCTGCCCCGCCCTCTTCCAAGGACCCCAAAGAAGCACCGTACTCTTCCGATTTTGTGACTGCTGTTGGAATCCATACTCCAAAGACCCTGTACTTTAGCACGTCCCCAGAGCCAAGCCCTTCAACTTGATAAGCCTCGAAAAGTGGTGCAGCCTCGCTCGTCTTTCCGGAGGTGAAATCCCGCTGTTCGGAAAATGTGTCCATGCACACAGTAATTGCCCTACGCCCCAGCTTCCTCAAGTCGACATCACCGCGAAAGAAGCCAATCCTCGGTTGTCTGGCCACCGAAGGATCTCCTGGATCGACCATTATGGCCACTCCAGCAGCCCTGCAAACTTTGCCGCTGATACCTAAGATGAAGGCCATAAAGTCGTATATTACGGTCTCCCAGCGATCGTCGAATATTTCGCCAGATAAAGCATCATTCAAATGGCCCATCCCGAGAGAGAATTGAGAAAACTTCTGCTGAGCGAACTCATCCCCGCAGGCGAGCTTTTCAAGGAGTATCACTGAGCGTTCGGTATGCAAAAGTTGCCCAAGCGATGGCCTTCCTTCGTATTCATTTTTGGAATATTCGTGTGAAAGAAGGATCAACAAAGTCTCCATGTAGTAGAAAGATTTCATTGCGCACATGTACGAGCAAAAGCTCAATATATTCTGGAAAAGGGAGATCAAAGTTGACTCTTTCCCCTCGTTGAACCGTTCGCGAAATGTCGTATACTCTTCTGCGTAGTGGGAGAGAGCAACAGGATATTGAGGCGAGAGAAGTATTGGGACAGCTCCTGTTTGATCGACGAGAAAGGTAGAGGATCTTTCTTTAGATAGATGTCCGTATAACTCGGCAACGTGATCAACAGGCGCCGCAGAGAAATACGTGGCCGCGTCGAATAGGACTGATCCAGAAGTCTCAGAGTCAAAAAGGCCCCGGGGTGCGTTGGAGAGGAACGCCAATCCGTGATTGTGCATCAGCTGAGTCATGGCATTATTCAACAGCTCCGGCGCATCCATCACTTTGTACCCTTGAGGAACTGTGTAGCCAGGACAGTCTACCCATACAGACACAACGTAGTCACATGAGTGAGTTGCTCTGCGATTGACGAGCCCTGAACTACACGTGCCAATCCAGCGGAGTACAATGGCGAAGATTTCAATCCGGGATTTGACTGTTGTGCCTGCAGTTGCTTGGCCATTTCGAAAGATCTCTCCTCCATAGAATCGAAGTGCACTGACTATGGGATCCGTTTGGTCATGGCACCTCAGGTACACCGCTAAGTCATAAGAAGCTCCCTCGAGCCACCCTATCTTAAGACTATGAAGCACTTGAGGTATTAATTTTTCGGAAATCCCATTACTCTTAAGCTTCTCAAAAGATAGCGTCATGTAAGGTTCAAGATCTTCTATTTCAAAAGCATTCAGAGAAACGCACTTCGCTCTCTGAGAAGAGGCCCACATACAACGGATTTGACGAGAGTACATCAATTCTTGCCTGGTCCAGATCCTTTTAAACCAGGAAGATGGCGCCAGACTGCTTAGGCATTGATACCATTGACACTCCATGAGCATAGTCAGACTCTGGCCTTTTTGGCCTTCCGCTGCGAGAATGAGGGGCAGGCGGTTTTCGAGTAAGTCGTCCAAACATTTGCAAGGATGGCCCGGCATCAGCGCAGCAACGTCAAAGGTCCGAAAGATTGATGGAATGTTCGCCAAAACTTGGCGGATTGCCTCCTCTTTCTGCGGTATGCATATCTGATCGATCCAGATTGGGGCGTCTTTTGATAGCTCAGCCAGCCGGTCGACAAAGTCTCTAATCACCCATTCTTTTCCAAGCTCCAACTGGACATGTGCCGAAGCATCGTCACTCATATGGCCAATAGATGTTTTCTCTCGGTCAAATTCTCCCCAAGCGTATGAGATGGCTGTGGCGTTTTTCGATTCCAAGGGCACATCGTCGATCTCGACGGAGAGATGCGGGGAGAGGCCGGCAAAGGAGCAGGCCGCATCTTGACAGTACGCGACTCTCGTTACACGAGCCGAGATAGCTTTGTTCGCAGAAGAGGCAGCGTTGTTCTGTAGGGGAGCTTCTGGTTCTTCATTGGTAAATGGAGCGCAGGCGGAAAAGTCTGAAGGGTCATCGTTTGAGCACATGTTGCCTATTGACTTGTGTTGTAGCTTTATCAAGGCTGCCCGCAAAAGACAAAGTGCAAATTGGAGATTAGAAAGTTGAGGTATTCTCACGCACCCAGAAAGATGTTGGAAGTAGAGAAGAAGTGCGAGGCTGCTGTTGCCTACTGTTGCGACGAGGCTGACAGAGACATGGAACCAATCAAATCAAGCCTTAAAGTAGCTGTCCAAAGTCGTGACCGCAGTAGGTCGTACAACCCGTAGTATTGTTTAGCGAAGATGACTATCAGGCTATTCCGCACGGCACTTCGTTATCACTCGTCATGCAAACGTTTTCAGCGACGATGCAGTTCTCCATGAGGGCCAACGATGCGTTCTTCAGCTTTGCCAGTATGTGGCCGTAGTGTTTTCCAACTTCTTCTCAGCTATCGCGGCCCAGTGAGCCCAAGACAACGAAGAGATCGGCATTAAGAATGCTTGGCTCATATCCACTACTCGGATCGTGTAAGCGAAGAAGAGGTCGTTCTTGCAGATCTTTCCCTAGACATGCCCTTTCATGAGCCCACCTGTCGGCTCTCCTCCGCCGATAGGTAGATTTTTCAATCTTGTGACTCTTCGGAGAAAGAACGGGGCTGAGCAATCGATATTGAGACCAGGCGCTGATCCCCGCGCGGCAGGGCAGAAACGATAACGAAGCTGAACATCGGGAGGGTTCCAGACGCAGAAGGGAGAGTGATGTGAAATAGCATCTGCGACAAGACTGCAGCAAGCACGCACGACATGCTTGTCGCCGGCCTACTTGAGTGGCCAGCCCCCCATGCAGGAAGGCGGTGCAGCTATACATAAGCAGCGGGGGTGGGAAAAGGACCTTACGGACGGGTTGGGTTGTGTGTGCAGCTGGTGTCGCGGCGGGCCGGGGGTGTGACAGCGCACGCACGGGCGGAAAAATAAGCATCACGCAGGCCAATCAGCGCGCGCATCGGCGGCCTGCCGCACATCAACGCCCGCGCATCTGCTCTGTAGCCGCCCGCACCACAGCCAATCGTTCGCCGCCACAGCCCCGCGTTGCCGCCAGCGTTCCTGCGTCGGGAGCCGTGCCAAGAGCGCTGCTATGGATTGTGACAGGCTGCACGCCCTGATAGCCGCCGGAGCCACTGGCACGCCCTGAGCCATGTGTCGCCGCTGTGACTGGGAGATGGGCTCGTATGGAGGGGGAGTACAAAGATATGACCTGTGCCGCCGCCTTCGCCTGACCCTTTCGCCTGGGAGTCTGGGTTACCGCTTTTAACTTTTTTTCCCGCGCGCAACGCCTTTCGGGATCCCACCAGGCCTACTACCACTTTCTGGCCTGGACTACGCAATCTTAACCGCCTTTGGGGAGTAGAGAGCCGCTCGCTCCATCAAAGAGAAGGGAAAAAGGGAAAGAAAAAGAGCAGAAGGATATCCTATAGCGATGATGCGCCGCCTCTTCCTCCTCGCGCTCCTTGCGCTCTTCGCCGTCTTAGCAGCCGCCCAGGATTCCAGCAGCAGCAGCAGCAATCATATCGTGGATCCGGCCACCCAAGCTACCGACTC
This sequence comes from Lasiodiplodia citricola, assembly GCA_023089105.1. Lineage (NCBI taxonomy): Eukaryota > Fungi > Ascomycota > Dothideomycetes > Botryosphaeriales > Botryosphaeriaceae > Lasiodiplodia > Lasiodiplodia citricola. Next base: position 75,347 of record JAJNLL010000100.1, on the reverse strand, counting down.
TTCGTCGTCTTCATCCAGCAGCGATGATGACAGCGGTTCCAGCGCCGCCGACAGCGCCGCCGGCGCCGAAGGCCCGGATTCAGGATCGTTCAAGCTCTCGAAAGGCGGCATGATTGCCATAATAATCGTCGTGGTTGTTGTCGCTGTTGGTGGAAGTAAGTCTCAATCTTTCTCCTCCCCAAATTGTCAACAAAACACCAAACTAACATCATCCCAACACAGTCATCTCCACCGCCCTCTTCTTCATCGCCAAGAAGCGCCAATGGGAAGTCCGCAAGTCGTTGAAGCGCGTCTCGCGCCGCCTTACGGGCCGCAGCACCGCTCCCGCCGCTAAGGAGAACCGGCGGACGGCGGTGCGCGTGCAGTCGCCGCCAGGGAGCAAGAACCGTTCCAACCGCGATCTAGAGAAGGGCGAAGGTGGTCGCAGCGGCAAGCCAACTACTGGAAGAAATGGGAAGCCGACTATGAGCGCCTTCTCGGTCGAGACGCCGGTTGTCAAGAGCTGGAAGGACAAGGTGTTTGGTTACAAGGGGTGAAGCCGTTGTCTTATGATACCCGTCGACGTCGACTACTAATAGGGGAAAAATGAAAAGGTGGAAGAGGAAGAGGAGGATAAGGAAGGAGGGGGTGCATACCGGAGGGGCGAGAGGCTTGAGTTGTTCCATTCTCTTACGAAGCCATGTCTCATTCAAAGCAGGACTTGAGGTGCATTTTTGTGGTATATTCGGTTTCGCTTGCATTTTTTCTTCTTCTGAACAGATAGATATCCCCCACGTTGGCGTCTAGTATCCTTTTCTCTCTCTCTCTCAAGTCCAATCATACCTGCGCGCGCACACTCTCTTGCCGCGCGAGGCATTACTTTCTCCATCTACTCCGTCTCCCGAGTCATCTACAAGCGCGTCGAATCCCCACCCCTACCCCCATCATCTCTTCCCCCCCAAAAGTCCGAGGCCGCCAGGGTATAGCGCGAAGCAAAACATCTACCGAAACATCTTCCCCTCCCCCTCCCCCTTCCTCACAACTCCCCCCTCTCCCTCTCCCCCTTCTCCTTCCCCAATATCTGCAACTCCTGCATATGCCTCCCGTGGTCCGCCACGCCGCCGGCCTCCTGGTCCGCCTTGACGTTGACCTCGCTATTCGACGCCAGCTCCTCGTGCCAGTGGCCCTTGCCGTCCCGCTGCTTCTGCAGCTGCGCCTGTTTCGCTGCCTCCGCCTCGTCGCCGCTGCGCTGCTGCAGCGCGTCTTCCTTGAGGAGTAGCCGCGGGCCAGCGGAGAAAGAGCGTGCTGACGCGTGTCTGGTGATTGGGCGGGCGGAGGGCGCGATGACGGTGATGAGGGTGGAGGCGCGGAGGCGGGTGAGTGTTGTTGTGGCGGTTTTGGTGGTCGACATGGTTGGTTGTGTGGTGTGGTGGTAGGTGGTTGCGGATGCGTTTCGGTAGGCGCTGAGGAGTTGGTTTCTTTTTATATCTTTCGGTTGGAGAGGAATGCGGTTTTAGGATAGTAGTGTTTGTAGAGTGTTTGATGTGTCTTGCTGCTTGCAGGAGGGCTGTGCAGAAATAATCCCAAGTTGTGGTCTGGGGGAAGCTCTTTAATAATTATCAGCCCGTGACGTCACTGGGGAAGCTTCGGCTGCGGACAAATGGAGTAGGTGGAGCGATCTTCCGCGGCAAACTCACGTCAACATCCTCCCCTCCGGCCAGCAACTTCACCTTGCTGCTTCTGATCTTCCGCCATTCCCCGCAACATTGCGTAAGACCAGAATCTTGCCTAAGCATTGCGACGTTTTGGGTTAACTTGGCGGTCGAGCGCAACGCTCCACGCTCCCGTTCTCCCGTGCGAACCGACTACCGAAAGCCCCTGCTAGCTTAATAATGAGGTGTTCATCACTGCTTGGAAGATGTCCCTCCTTGCGCTCTCTCTTCATCCGGCAAGGCCGACTGCGAAGACACTAAAAGCAAGTGCCGCACTACTCTACATTCTAACTTTGCACACGGGTGCATTTTAAAAATAGAATATACTCTATTCAGTGTTGTAATCGGCGCTTATTGGTGAAGATGTTCTTAACGCTGGACTCACGCGTTACGTTCTAGAAACACCCTTCTAGTCACAGCCTCGAGCGCCCAGACCCATAAAGCTAATCTTTAGACATCCAAGGCACAGCATGAAAGTAGGAAAGGCTCGAAGAATCCAGCTTGACCGCGCACCTTGTTCCCAAATCTTTACAGCCACCAAAATGAGTTGCATGACATTCATGCCTCGCTCAAGAGGCAACCCCTTTCTTAAGTAAGTAGTTAAAGCAAGCATCCACGTGTGTTAGTAGCTCATGTGCTCAGAAAGACTATGCAATGCTGCGGTTCCCCAACCCCCGTTTGATGCGCATGACCGCAGACGCGAGAAGATGTATGGCGTCGCTCGATACCCGGCCTTGCAGCCCCGATATCCAGGACACCTGCTGATAGATGCCAGCGGTCTCGCGGGAGTTTGTTGTACACACATGCAGAAGACTGCATGCCAGCTCTCCTACCTTGCTAGTACTACGTTTTGCTATCAAGTACGTGTCAGAAGTTCGGCTGCCGTTCGTCCAATCTGCCTTCGCCAGCACTCCGCCGCATCGTTGCAGGTACAGTCTTATCTGCGTCTCTAGTCTTCGCTAGTGCTCGCGCTATAGCCGCATGCAATGTCGCATCGTCCACCACTTCTCCATGTTCCCCATGCAGTGACGGTTGATGCAGAACAAGAAGACGACGGCACTCGAACACCGCTACTGGCACGTAGTTCCCACCAGACGACGTCCAGAACGACCACTACAGCTGGGCGAATAGTCAGCACTCATCACAATCGTATCAAATTAATCAATGTCGTCATATATGCTTTTTTTGCCTCCTCGCTTTTTCCGCATCCCCAGCTATTCCGCCTCCCAATGCAAACCGTTGAGGGAAAGACAAGAGTAAGAGGTCCCAGAAATGCTACAAGAGAAAAAAAAAAAGCCCGCTGACTACCAACCGGGCGTCCGATTCTTTCAGGGTTATTGCATCCAGGGGGTGGTGTGTGATGAGAGGTACAGAGAAAATAAACGAAAGAGGTCGAGGACCCCCAACACCACAAAGAGGTATCATGCAACGCCATCGAAATTCAGGAAATACCCGAAAGAAAAGGGACAAAACACCACAAAAGCCTAAAAGAAGGGAGAGACGGAGACGAATTTCCGCATCCCACCCCCCACCTCAATCCAAACCAACACTCAACTCACCGCCCAAACAACCTCTCCCGTTCATAAAACACGATATACGCCTGCTCATTCTGTAACCTCTCATCGCCCCTCAGCGCCTCAGGCTGGAACTCGGTGACGCGGTGGTCGTTGAACTGCCACCAGCAGCCCCTCGCGGCGTCCTTCAGCATGGCGACGTAATGACCAGACGTCAGCGTCGCGCCGAGGTGGCGCATGACGGCGTACGCGTTGTACTTGTACGGCGGCATCATGCGCTCGTCCGACTTGATGGCGCGGAGCTGCTCGGCGCCGTCGGAGGGCCGCTGCTGGAGCAGGCCCGTCTCCTCGTCGGGCGTGATGGGCGGCAGCATGAAGGGTGAGAGATCGAGGTTGTTGAGGGGGAACTCGATGGGCGTGCGGACCTTGCGGGCGCGCTCCGTGTGCGAGGCCGAGAAGCGCTTGAAGTGGATGACGAGGTAGTGGGGCGCGCGGGTGATGGTGATCTTCTTGCTGGCTTCGCGCTCTTTCTTGCAGCGTGGGCAGCGCCACACCTCATCGCCGGCGAGGCGCTCTTCCGAGCAGTAGGAGCGCAGGCAGTCGCGGATGTCGGCGGGACGGTCGCGCGGGATCTCGACGCTGATGCTGTAGAAGGTCTCGAAGGTGGTCGATGTGAAGCCGCACGTCGTGCAGCGCAGGCGTGACATGTGCTGGCCGCCGAAGAGCTCGCTGATGATCGACCGCTCGCGCATGGACCAGCGCATCCATTCGATGCGTGCCACGTAGGATTTGGGTAGGCTCTCCCGCCGGGCTTCCTCTTTGTCGGTCAATGCTTGTGCTGGCGGATGCGACCAATTGACGTTCATGTCCTCGTGGAGAATGTCGACTAGGAAGTCGAAGAATTCTTTGGCATCTTGCTGGCGATCAAGACCCCACTCCCGGTTCATGCGAGCGCATAGTTCCTGGACACATATTAGTCTTGAAACGAGGCAACATCTAAATGTGAGTATCGAGGTTAACTTACCCTCAATGTCTTTGGGCGGCACGGCCCGCCACCCTCCACCCACAAGTTCTGGATAAGGGTGGCGTAGTTTTCAGACATGATGCCTCCTGAGCCACGCCAGTTCGACTTCTGTATGTACTTCACAAAGCTGCCATCCCTGTAGATTCTTGTCAAAGGAAGCGTCGCATTCAAGCATTGAATGGTGGCGTTCATGTAGCATGTGACTCCAAAGTTGATCAGGCCGGTTCTGGGCAACCGAATGTTCTGCGGTAGTTGACTAGGCGGGAAGTATGCGGGAAGTTGTGATGATCGTGCCATAGCGACATGGTTTTGAGGATGGGCTCTGTCGTGCGCACCGCTGTAGTTGACGCGAGGCGCCGCAGGCGGCGGCCTTGAAGGTATTGATGGCATGGCTGTCCCAGGATATTCGGGCTGTGTCGGAGGTGGGCGTGAGGGTGGTCGGGATGGAGGTGCTTGTGCTGGTAGTCTCGGTCCAGCCGATGTCATCGACTGTGGACCAATTGCAGCTGCATCTGGGAAACGTCGCATGAACTCCTCCGTGCTGTGGTAGTATGGTATTTCCTCATCTGCAGCGCCATCTTCTTCGGCTTCTTGTGGTGGCACAGTCGGGGGTCGTTCGCCCCTGGCTTTTTCTAGCCATTTCCGCTCTTCATCTGGATCCAGCGGATTGTAGTCGCGCATCCTCTTCTTCTGGAGGTATAGGCGTGATCCGTTGCTGGCCACCGGCACCCTGCGTATTGGCCGCGCAATCTTTCCATTCTGTTGGTCGGTGACAATTGCTGCGGTGTTCGAAGTCTTCAATGCACCCTGACCAAGTAGATCTGACCATGCATCAAGACCGCCCATCAACAGGATTGGTGGCCGCTGAAGGGGCTTGTCCGCATTGAACTCGTAAAGCGCATCGTAAAGGTACTTCAGTACGGATTCCTGCGGCGTTCGGGGGGACTTGGTGAGAAAATCCGCGGATGGTGTTGATTGATCGTAATAGACAACCAGATCGAATTCGTTCCGGCGGTCGAACATCTCCTGCTCGATATCCGGAGAAAGAACGAGAGCTTCTTGAAGTTGATCGGCAGACATGTTGGGTCTTAGCGCTGTGGGCTCGATACACATTATGGAATTAACGTAAATATGGCCGTCGTCGTAGTCTTCTCTATTCCGAACGTCAATGACCAACACATTGTAAGGTTTCAAGTAATCAAAGAGCTTTTCAGCGCCGATCTGCCACTCCCGTGGCGCGTGCAGTGATTTTCTTCGAATCACACCCTGCTGACTTGGAGGTCTGGGGAAATAGGATTCGGAATTTCCATCCCCGTTGGGTGCCTGCGCCGAGAGGCTCGACGTGGGAATGGAATTTGTGCGGACCAAACTCCTAGCTGTTGTTCGGGGCGGGTCCACATTGGCTGGAGTTTGCATATTGCGCGCCGGACTGTACGCTGGGCTCGGCTCTTTCGGCAAAAAGGCAGTCATTCGGGTATCAAGAGGGAGTTTGGGTGGACGATCGGGTGCTGAAGGGCTGGCTGGCATAGCGCGCGGGCCTTGAGGCTTTGGAGGCGCCCCGGGAATCATGCCGTTAAAATCCAACGGAGAAGGCATTTGTATTGAACCAGGCCGAGGAGCTGATCCATTTCCTGAAGCACGCAAACGCGCAAAGCGCTCGCTCAAAGCATCACCCTGACTGTTCAAACCAGAGGGGGACCCATTTGCATGAAGCGCGCGTCCATGCATGTTCTGCGGCTTCGGATTGACCGGCGGACGAGTCCGAGGAGACTCGACAGAGCTGAGGGGCGTAGAACGCCCTGAGAGGCCTTCTGAGCCGGTGTCGATAGAGCCCCGAGGAGAATAGCCAGAGGTGCTTGTGCCGGTTTCAAGGAAAAGCTCGTCGCGCATGGAGAATCGGGGGTTCGGGATTGCGCTCGGTTCGGGGGGATTGGACGTAGAAGGGACGCTGGCATGCCGCGCATGCGTTTCGGCGGATCCATTGGTATGGCTAGCAGGCTGAACTCCGCTCCGCTTGTTGTCGTTGATTATGATCTCCTTGATGTTCGCCAAGCGGTCTGCTCTATCCGACAAATACTACCCCCCAGTCAGAACTACACGGGATTGTGGCTCCCGAGATGGCATAACCTACCTTTACAAGACCTTTGTGTCTCTGGTATCTTGTGCCTCTATCCTCTCGTACTAGTGGGGCATCGCGCGAAGTGGGAATGCGGTTGAAGACGAGCTCGGAGGCGACGATGTACTCGAGGTATGCCAGGTCCGGGCGACGAAAGTCAAGAAGGGAGTCTATTTGCTTGGTGGACTGCTCGGCCATTTCGAGCATGCGATCAACCTGCGCCAATCGTCAGTCAGTCTTGGCTTGAACGCGTGGCTGTTGACTTACTGTCAGCGGGGCGTTTCGCAGCCTGTCCTCGGCGCGGGCCTTGAGATCATTGATATGCGGCATGGCCCGCGGTGTAGGACTGGCAGCGCCATTCTGAGAAGCCAGTCCGCTGGAGGTTGGCCTGTAACCGTTCATGGTGGGGTTGAGCCGGGGCGCATGGGCAGGCGGGGGGCGAAACTCGGCGGCTTATAAGGTCGCACGGATTGACATGTTCAGGAAAGCGGAAATAGGGCGCAAGTGAGGCCGAGGGCTGGGTGGTGTTCGTTGTGGCGATCTTCGCGGTCCCCAGAGTCCGAGGATACGAATACAGGCCACGACGATTCCGCGGTGAGCTTCGGGCGGAAGTGCACGATCAGGCGAGAGCACGGTGACAGGAAAGCAGAGCGCAAGAGAGTGGCAGAGCGGGCGGGAGCCGAGAGGTGGTGCGGTGCAAGTGGGTAGCGGGTAACTTAGGTGCCGTCGGGTCTTTGGTTACCGGACGTGGAGATGGGCTGCGGGCGGTGGTTGAGCTTCCAGATGACGATGCCGGCGCCACAGCGGTGACGAGGCGCAGGCCCGAGTCCATGTGCACACGGCGGCACCAGCTCTCTGGACGCGCGTGCAGCCGCCCGCTTAAAGGCGACGGCCCGCGGCTGTCTGAGTGGTGCAAGGCGATAATTATTGGAGCCTTGGGTGTCAGCGGCGTGGTGCGTGGGGAGCAGCGTCGGGCTCAGCTGGAGCTGGGGCTGGACCGTGGTGGCAGCGATGACGCTTCGGGCGGCGGCGGCGGCCTGCACCGCCGCGCCTTAGTAGAGTACCTCTCTCCAACCACATGCTCGTCAACATCGCGCCCAAGAGCTCCCAACGCCGTGCACCCCTCCACTGCTCCAAGCCTGAGCTCGCCGCCACCCTCAACGCATTCCGACCCTCTGCTTCCGCCCCGCAAGCTCTACCGGCGCCATGGCGGGCTGGTTCGCGTCGTCCAACTCCGCTCTTGACGAGCAGGTCGAGCGCGCCACCTCTTCAAGCTTGTACGACTCCTTGGCCCGAGTCGGGCGCTACCTGCTGACCCCGCTGTAGAGAAGACATCGCGCTCAACCTGGAGATCTCCGACATAATTCGGTCCAAGACGGTGCAGCCGAAGGAGGCCATGCGGTCGATCAAGAAGCGGATAGGCAACAAGAATCCGAACGTGCAGCTAGCCGCTCTCAACGTATGGAATTCTTCTGCCTATTGCCGGCATCCGATTGCTGACTGTTAGCCCTGCAGCTTACCGACACGTGCGTCAAAAACGGCGGTGACCACTTCATCATTGAGATCGCGTCGCGCGAGTTTATGGACAACCTCGTCTCGCTACTCAAGGCATACGGCGCTGCTGAAGTCAACAAGGACGTCAAGGAGAAGATACTAGAGCTGATACAAGTCTGGGCTATCGCTGCCGAAGGTCGCCCCCAGCTGGTCTACATTCCTGAGGTCTACAGGTCGCTGCAGCGCGAAGGCTTCCATTTTCCGCCGCGCCAGGAAGTGCTCAGCAGTATGTTTGACAGCAGCGCGGTAAGATATCTGTTCTCCATGCGCGATGCTCCTACTAACGAGACTCTTGGCAGCCCCCCGAGTGGACTGATTCCGACGTCTGCCTGCGATGCCGCACCGCCTTTACCTTTACCAACCGAAAGCACCACTGCCGCAACTGCGGAGGCGTCTTCTGCGGCTCATGCTCCAGCAAGAACCTTGCTCTTCCTCACCTCGGAATAATGCAACCTGTGCGCGTGGATGACGGATGCTACACCAAACTTACGGACAAGAGCCGGGGAACCCCCGTGCCCAGAGGCTTTGACGCTGCGAAGCCGGCCAAGACGTTGTATCAAGGCTCGCTTGAGCCCAGGAGCGCAAGGATAGAGGACAGCTTTGACGCAGATCTCAAGAGAGCGCTGGAAATGAGTCTGGAGGAGGTCAAGGCAAACACCGCAGCAGGCTATGTTCCCCAGTCGCAAGTCCAGTCGAAACCGGCCAACGGTACTCAGAATGAGGAGGAAGAGGATGCGGACTTGAAGGCTGCCATCGCGGCATCTCTGGCTGATATGGAGGAGCAAAAGAAGAAGCATGCGGCCCAGCTCAAGCAGCAGACGTCGTCTTCAAACGGCACTGCGGTAGCGATACCACCGCGGAACGACTACGAGCTTAGTCCTTCTGAGGCCGAGAACATCAGTCTCTTCGCTACTTTGGTGGAACGCCTTCAGCACCAACCCCCTGGAACCATTCTCCGGGAACCGCAAATTCAAGAGCTGTATGAGAGCATAGGAAAGCTACGCCCGAAGCTGGCAAGGACATATGGTGAGACCATGAGCAAGCACGATACACTTCTGGATCTCCACGCAAAGCTTTCAACCGTCGTTCGTTACTATGACCGCATGCTTGAAGAGCGCCTGTCGAATACGTACAGCCACGCCGGCTACGGTTTCCAGCCAAGTATGGCACGTCCGGCTTCGAATCTCTACCCCAGCATTTCGTCTGGCGCTCCGGACGCCCCGTCTGGAGCAGAAAGCTTCTACTCTGGAAACAACGATCCTTATGCTCCCCCACAGTCTGCCTACAACCAATACGCGCAACCGCAGCAGCAACCATACGTGCCAAACCGGAACTCAATGCCACCGCAAGGTTTCCCTCAACACCAAGATCCGCAACAGCAGCAACAGCAGTATTACGGTGCCCAGCAACCCCCGCAACAGCAACAGGGCCAACCAAGTGCTCCCTATCCGCAAGCCCCGCCTTCCGAGGGTCAGGGTTCTCCTCAACTTCAGCGCCGTTCTTCGAATCAACAGCCGTCCGCTCCGCCGGCTGGCCACTATGCTCCATCACAGCCGCCGATTGCAGACGACCCGAATGCTGCTTACTATTACGGCAACGAGCAGCAGCCAAGTGCGCCCCCCACTGCTCCCCCTCAGCAACAACAGCAACCCCCGCAGCCCTCCTCACCACAACTGTACCATCAGCAACCTCCTCAGCAACAGCAGCCGCCTCAGGATGCCCAAGTCCCACCCCCGCAAGCGCAGCAGCAACCCCCACAGCAACAATACTGGCAGCAGCCTCCCCCACAACAGCAGGCTGCTCCACCTCAGCAAGTCCCGTACTGGCAACAGCAGCAACAGGCACCGCCACCGCAGCAGTACGGATACCCACCGCAACAGACTGCAGGCGGTTATGCAGCAGACGCTTTCCCGAGCGCCCCGCAACACCAGCCGCAGGCACCTAAGGAGGAGGCGTTGATTGAGTTGTAATGGGAGGAAACTTTATGGGAAAGAAGAAGGGAGGAAGATGCCGAACTACCAATAGTAATTGAGGCATTGGGATGTTTAGACCGGAGGAATGGCACTTCTGGCGGCGATAGCTTCCTCTACCCTTTTCTTTCCATGATGTCATGGAAATTCCCCCACATTTTGGCTTTGTATGGATATCGCCCCACAATTACCCCCGTCACCATCATCACCATTCCCCCAGTCGTGTCCTCTATTACCGCAGAAAATGGGAAAGTAATTGCATGTACCCTTGTACAGGTGGTCTCATTGTTCACTTTTGTTTTCCTTGAAGGGAGATTGGGAATGATTCCCCCTCACGCATTGGCATGTTTTCAAGGTTTCTGGCGACAATCGTTTGACGCAGTCATGTAATGTATGTAGTTCATTCGGCGCTGGACTTTCTCCCTTTTTAAAAAGAACCAAGTAGCATTGACATAACGTGCCTCGCATGTTTTTCATCGCTCCGAACCAATCAAAGCATCATCGTCTCTCATCACCTCACACGCAATGCTAGTGAAATCGATCGAACGTATTTGTGTATATCGTTTCTCTTATCGTGTCATCTATCTTCCGTTTTTCCAACATCGAAGACACGCCAACTCGCCAGAAAATTTCAGCCGTCTGTTTGCTTCATTGCTTGCTTAATTTGCCTGCCGTGCCCTCTTGCTCTTCTTACTCGCGTGGGCGAGAAGACAACGAAAGAAGGAGAAAGAAAAGAATCGACGGCTCTTGCTCTGCACAAGAGCCGCGATCAGGAAAAAACTTGTAATGCCTGAATCCGCGCGATGAACGATGAATAGACGTGCGGCTGTACAAGAAGGATAAAAAAACGCGCAAGGTTCTTGCGCGGGGGGGTTCAAAAAAAAAAAAAAAGCGAGGGAAATAGAAGAAGAGTAAAGGGGGATATAAAGGTCTTTTACAGCGCCGTCTAGTAACGCGTTGAGAAAAGAGTAAAACGAATAAAAGCGACTGATCGAAGTTGCGAATCTCTGCGCATGGTTTTCACGTGAAGAGGGTGAATGAGAAAAGAAGGGCGAAAAAGCGAACGGACGTTCTTTCGCCATGCAGAAGGTAACTTGTCGAATCCGGCAAGGAAGAGAAATGGAGAAGAAGGTAAGAGGCCGGATTGATCGAAATAAGCGTTGCTAGGACGGGAGAAGAGAGAAGAAGACACGCAGAAAACGGCAGCTCGCTGAAGAAGGGCAAGGAAGGGGGAGAAAAACGAAAATATCAAAACAAAGCGTACAACGCACAGAAACAGACAACAACAAACAACATCCCCGATATTCAAAAGACAATAGACGCGCAAGATGATGGGAAAGTTGGAATCAAAAAAGAATTTGGATTTTCAAAACACCCTCCCTGATATCCGGATCCCGGTTAGGGATTTGCGTGAACGCCGCCTTTAAAACAGAAGGCTCTTAAGGACAAGAGAAAATAAGTGACAAATGACACTCATGATGAGCTTTCTTTCACCACCCACCGAATCCTCCTTTTTCCACCTCTGCGCACTGGTTGATGTTGTAATGGCGTGTGTGTAGCAATGGAGAAAATGGCGGGGACGTCGAGGACAGGCGCTGGCGATGCGGGGAAACGTGGTGGTAGCGGGGGCGGCCATGCTTGCAAAATGCCTAATCCAAACAAAAACTCCTCTAATCGCGCCGGGGTTGGTAGCTTATTCGCTTGAACATTGGGTTGAACGATGCTGGCCGCATTACAGGCTATGCGACTGAAGAATGAGAAAGGTTCCAAGATTTGTTCATATGTGGGGTGGGTTGGTCGTTTGTACAGGTCGTGTGTGGTCGTTTATTTCTTTTCTTTTTCTCGGAGGTCGGACAATCGGTGGTGTTACTGCTTGCCGATCACACATATTCTGGCCAGTAGTTGTACGGCATCAGGTCCGGGCCGTTCCAGGATTCGCCGTACGGGTTTTGACGCATGCCGGCGAAGAAGCCGTCGTGAGCGATTTCCATGATGTTAATCCAGGAAGACGGCTCGGGATGCTTAAGCCACTAGATTGCAACGTCAGTCCTCTGTTTCAGTTTGATTCGTGTGGCTTGACTAACCTGGTTGTGGATATGATAGGTCCAAGCGCCCTTGAAGAAGTTCTCCAGCGTACGGTTATTCGGCGGGAATTTGTCTTCCTCGAGCACGTATTCGGCAACCACGCCCTTCTCCCTCAGCTGCTTCTCCTCGGCACTAGTCGCGGAGAACGATTCATGCGAATCAGAATCAGGCTTCTGCTGAGCGGCAGACGAGGTCGGAACTTCGGTCTCCAGCCTGCTACCCTCTCCGCCCGAGGTGCGGCCCTCGACGACGCTCTGGGCCTCGATCCTGGTCCTGGGCTTCTGCTGAGACAGATCCACGTGCGCGAGCTGGGCGCCGTCATAACTCTGCCACTCGTCCTTGATCGCGCCGGCTTTGCCCTTGAAGGCCTGGCTGTAGTCCGTGAAGCACGGCACCGTGCACCTTCCCTCGCGGTCCCAGTTGAACTCGGTCCAGATCGGGTCGAAAGCGGCCGTCTCGAGCATGAGGAATTCCTGATCGCGGCCGTCCTTCCACGCCATGCGGCCGATGACGCGCGGGTGGAAGTTGACGCCCATACGCACACCGCCACGGAGCAGGTAGGAGGACAGCGACGAGTTCGCGGTGAGAGACATGATAGCCGTGTTGTAGTCGCCGGGATGCGGGTGCGCGGCCCAGCGCTCGGCGAAGGAGTGGTTCTGCGGAATGAGCATGGGACGCATATCCCTGAGCATGAGCACATCCATGTCGAAGTAGGCGCCGCCGTAGATGTGCAGGATGACGAAGCGCACGGCGTCCGAGACGGCGACGGGCAGGAAGGTCATCTGCTTCGCCGTCAGAACCAGCCACTGCTGGCCGGTCTTGTCCTCCATCACGCCCTCCGCAACGGTGACCTCGCCCTTCGCGTTAGGCTTGCTGCGCGAGAAACCGTTGCCGTCCGTGTGGTCGACGTTGCTCGGGAGCGGGATGCGAGAGGGGAATTTCCAGCCCATGACCTTGATGTCGCCACGCTCTACGAGAGGAAGGAAGCGAGCGAAGAGAGGGTCGCGCTTGAGCATGTCGTCGACGGCGTTCGGGTTCCTGTCAGCGTCCAACCAGATGTAGAGGCGCGAGCAGGCCAAGTTCTGGGTGTACAGATAGCTCTTGATGAAGACCTCCACTCTCCAAGTCGCAGGTCCAGTCCAGTACGTGTGGTAAGGCACAATCGGGCCCGGGCAGGTTCCAATGGAGCTCTTGGAAGGCTGGGTGGCGTTAGAAATGGGCGTGTAGCTGGTCATGGTATTTCCGTAGCCATCGGAATCGTTGTACTCGGCCTCCTGGGGGTTCTTCTGGCTGGCGCGCTGCCCATCCGGCGGAAGCTGGTAGTAGCGGCTTTCTTCGTTGGCGAAGAACTGCAAGCAGTCAAAAACATTCCGCATCTTCTCAATGCCCAAGTATGTTCCCCTGCACTCCTCCACCAGCATCTTCAGGTCTGCCTCGGTGTCGACATGGGGTCTCGGTCCGAGGAAGTCGTCCTTGGGAGCGACGGCGCTGTCGGGGCGATTGAAGACGTTTGCGTGCGGGTTGATGGTGATGCTGGAGGGCGAGCCGGCGAACTTGACCTTGACGCCAGACTTGGTCGGCTTGATGAAGTCAACCGGACCCGACTTTCCCAGGAAGGCTGGGATGCCAAGCTTGCCCGTGGGTCGCGAGGAAGGGTTCTTAGCGAGGTTGATTATACTGAGGATACAAGTGTACAGCAACGCGGCGAGGAGGAGGTTCCGCAGAAGGGTGCAGAAGCCCCGTAACCGACTACCCTCAGCCATGTTCCTGACGTGTGGAATGTCGTGGGGCGCCAGGACGTCCGGGCGACGGTGGTATAAAGCTGACGTCTCCGCGACCGACGAGGGTGTGCGGCGCAGGTGGGCTTGTGACGCGGGGAAGGTATCGATTACGCAGTGAGGCTGTGCTCAGTCGTGGGCTCGGTCGTGAAGCGTCGCGAATCGCAGACAAGACAACGGCGATCGCAGCCTGGGGGGCAATTAGGAAGCAGCGAACAGAGCGAGGAAAGCTGCGCGGGGCTCGGGCTTGGTGTAAAAATTGGCGGGCGAGGGGAGCGGTCAAAGGAGTGACAGTCGCGGGTCGCGGGCTTCGCGCAGGGCTGGCTGGGGCAGTGAAAAGGCGGAGCGGACTTGGCTGACACGGGCCTCTCGAATTAATTTTAAGCGGCGGACTGGACCATAAGCGCAGCGCAGACCGGGGGACGACAGACACAGCCGGGCGAGGAAGCGTGACAGGAAATGGACAGGAGAGCGAGCCGGCGGGTTGACCTCTTGTTGGTGGCTAACTTGAACGGGGGCGTCGCCTCCTCCGCAGGGTTCCCTTCTCGTCGCGCTGCGGCGGCCAGAACCTAGCGGGCGCACAGGTTGCGGCCTGCCCGGCCCCAACGGTAGCGCGGACAATAATTTACCTCGATTGACGAGCGAAACCCCTTTGGGTGCCTGGATACAAACGGAGCGCCGCCCAAAGCCCTCAGCGCCGCGCGATAAGCCCGCCCTCAATCTAAGGATTCATGCTCCGCTCCTCCCGCCTAGTGCTGTCCGCGCGCCTCCCGTGCGTATCGCGATGCGGACACGGCGAAACGAGTACGGCGGTGCGTGAGGCTCGCCGGCGTCATAGCTACTCCACAGCCAGGCACACCGTGCAGGTGGAATGCCGATCGAACGGCCATGTGCCACTGCGGTAAGCCGTTGTGCTGGGGCACAGCCGCGCCTGCGCCTGTTGCTGACACGCATCGAACAGCATCCTGCAACGCCAACAGCAGCCCTCGCCCATCCTTTTGTACCTCCCCCCAGGCCCCCTCCTCTCAGGCCATTCGCCGTTCGACCAAGAGGACATTCTCCACCAGCTCCAGCAGGCGTCGGGCGCCACAGTAATTTCCATCGACTATAGGCTGAGCCCCGAGCATCGCTACCCCACTCCCGTCCACGATGTGCTCACCGCTTACGACTGGGTGTTGGAGCACCTGGCCTCGCAGCCCCAGCACTGCAGCCCCAACCGCCCGAACCTCGCCCGCATCGGCGTCTGCGGCGAGCTCATCGGCGGAAGTCTGGCGACCATGCTGGCCTTGACCGAGTGCCAGCTAGCTTCGCATCGCATCGTCGCCGCCGCCGTGAACAACCCTGTTGTCGACTGGATCTTCCCCTCGGATTTGCAGGAGCTGCAGCACGACGAAGCCGAGTCAGAAAATGTCTCAGCCTGGCTGCAAGACCTGGCACTTTCCATGGGCGGCGGGAGCGTTCCCCGTGAGAATAAGCTCAAGAAGAACCCTGCAACCCAGCCCTCTTCCTGGGACAGTTATGCTCACAACCCCGCGCTCCCCAGCTCGGCAATCGCGCATGCGCGCAGCGAGCTCTTCCCCAACCCCGACGCCTACTTTGATCGCTTCGCGTCGCCCATCCACTTCTTTCGGACTCCAGGCATCAACTACGTAGTGCCCGTCAAGACTGAGGATGATCTGGCATCCGAAGTCCCCACCGAATTCAACATTATGGACAGCGTTGAGCCTGTGCTTGAGGAGCGACGCAGATCACATCGCATTTATCCGCCAACGGGCTTGGCGCTGAGACTACCACTGCTCAGCCTCAGCGTTGGGGAAGAGTCGGTGCTGTTAGATCAGGCTGAAGAATTCGTGCGGTTGATGAAGAGGAGTGTGAGCAGGGACTTCGACAGCGAAGATGAGGCGAATAGAAGAGTTGGCCTGAGATTAAGACCGGGCGCGGGACTATGGAGCGGTCCGTTCCGTGGTCCAAATTGGGAGAAAGAGATTGGGGCTATCGGTGCTTGGTTTGGCAGAGTCCTGGGCTAGCATGGATGGGCTGGTCCTGGCTACAATCGGATACCTTCGCAATATTTCAAACCTCGTGACCATCTAGCGACCTGGTGCACATGCACAGCATGGTAACAGAAGAGTTGACTACTTCAAAGCAGATTCCACGTGCACGCGATCGAATAACTGAACACATCTCGAACGTGGCAAGATGATGGTCGCGTCACTTGAAGAACCTTCGACAGAAGGCAGAAGGTTAGGTTGTGTGCTTCTCCCTTATTTCCTATGGATGTAAGCTTTGAGCAAATTCAATAAGATGTGCAGATGAATCATGTCACGCTTACTTTCCACAGACGATCGATGAGCGGCATTCACGTCTTTGCGGGGAATTTCGAATATCAAAGTTGGTCAGCCGTCGCGATCATCATTTGTTGTCGACACACAGTGAGCTCGTTGCACAAATGCGCCTTACGGTCACCTGTTCAGCCGGTTGATGCCTTAGGCGGCTTGCCGTGTCGAATTCCGTATTAGGTGCTGCTGGAAAGTATGTGAGTATGTAGGTCAGTCCCGCAACTATCCTTCCATCGCCGGCGTCTACACGTTGGCATAGCCCATGTGTTAGACGCCGGCGATACTCGTGCTACTTGCCAAGTGCCCGAGTTCAAGCCCCAACCGACGCAGGGGAATCTAATCGCAAAAAATCCCGAGGGTCCAATGGACAGGACCCGGGGACGGATTTCTGCGCGCTCCGGGGACACCTGGAGGAGCGTGTAGTTTTGCTCCCCAGTCTACCACTTTTTTATTTTTGTTTTTCATTTTTCCTTCTTTCTTTCATCTATCAATTGTCTATCTTCTTCACTTTCCGAGTCTCGAATCTCTTTTGTTCATGCTGAGTGTGGGTGGTGATGATGGTAGCGAATGGCTATGCCGTGGTTGCTCCTTGAGTCATCCCCCCTGACTTGTCCACAACGCCGTACACATGACGAAATTGCTGTTAAATTTTTTCTGCGCGTTGACCATTGCGGTGAATTGAGCGGAGAGTGGGTAACACGTCTGGTGAGACGCTAGGTAGATGGGCAGCCGTGTGGAGTTGCGCTTCTGGCCTTCATCAACGCCTGCTTCTTCTTTGGCCACTGATAAATGTCTGGTATGCCGTTGCTCGCTGGTGGGCGTGAAAGATGTCACTGTCACTGCACGTGAAAGACAAGAGGCATTGAGAGCGAGGGTCATGAGAGTGCGAGGGACGCCTACAGGGTGCGTCAGAGGAGGGCGGGAAAGATGTTCAAACCATCCCGATGCTGCTACAACTCATGATTCCCACCACAAATTGAGAGGATATGCAGCCGCTTTAGCGTTAATGCGTGAAGAAATGCGGTGGTCGTTGGCTGAAGGTGAGGCGCGTTGGTGGAAGTTGAAGGTGAGACAATGCTCCACTCACATGCTCTACTCAGACAGTCTGGTGTGCACAATTGATGGTCGATATGTTTTCAGCTACACTTGCCGCTTCGGATATACCGCTGCCGTTCCCGCGTGCGAAGCACCATGACACGGCGGCGAAGCTCTTCGACGGCGGTGGTGAGGAAGTTGCGTCCATTGCAAAAATCTCTCTCTGCCTCCAATCTTTCCGACTTCGTAAATCCTCCCCACTTGTTCTTTGACCAGTAACGTCTCTCTACTTTGAGGTGGGCGGTGGGGCTGACACAGCAGCCCGCGACTTCCTTTCACGTTCGGGTTGGGCAGGCACCAACCTTCCAAGTCACAACAACTTCAATACCGTCTTTTCACCTCAACCACCACGCTCACCCTTCACTCAGTCGCGAGCAAACCTCTCACCCGCCTTCTGAAGCTTGCACATCCATTTCGCCTCATTCAACGTCATTCCTTGACGTCGCTCCGGTCGTCGGCTCGCCCGCCATGCCTTCACCTGAGGCTGGTGAGGGAAACGACGCCGAAGGCTTCAAGGTAGTGTCATCCAACGAGTTTGATGATGCCATCTTCGATCTTGATTTCACGTTCGCTGCGGAAATGGCCAGGAGGTTCAGCCAAGACACCTCACCCTCCACTCACAGCCAGCAACACCCCCAGCACCCTGTGAGTGGCGAGGTCCATGAAAGCTCCCGGACCATGACCGTGCCGCTCAAATCCGATGATGCTCCAAGTGCCATAATCAAAAGGCCTCGCTCGTCTGGCGAGCCGCCTTCCCAGGGATTCAAGTTCGGCAAGGCCCAAGAGCCACAGCTGGATATGACGAGGAAGAGGGGCTCAAAGACTCAGGCCAACGAACTTCATGAGTCTCGCGCTGCAAAGAAGCAAGGGCACGCCGGTAAGCCACCTTTCATGCTTGGAGTCGACTATGGCTCGCATATGCCTAGTCTGGTAGTAAACGATTCTAACGCGCATGAAACAGAAGCACCGCCGCTCAATGATGCAAGCAAGAACAGGAACGCACAAGAGCCTCTAGTTCACAGAAAAGCAGGCAAGGAGCAACGAAATGCCTCTGAGCTCCAGAAGCGTATTGAAGGTGTTTCAAACGTTCAAACGGACCATTTGTACGTCATCACCCCTCTATTCAGTGTTACAAGATTACCATTGCTTCTTAAAGCGCTACTCCCTTCGTACGGCGGTCATCTTACGTTCGTAATAGGGAGAAGTTGCCTCTGCAGTCAAGTCACACGGTCGACGTGCCATTTAATGCCGCACAACCCGACCGTAACAACACACACACCAAAAAGGCGGAATCTCAGCAGGATCCCCATGTCTCCTCGAAGCCAATCTCATATTCGGCACCTCTTGGTGGAGTTCCGACTCGGGAGCAGGGTACAATGCGTATCAGGCCACCTACTGCAGACAATTCTGAGAAGCCTGGCCAGGAAAGGCCCTTGTCTGCCTGTGACACTCCGGATCCCGCGCCTCCAATCTCGAGAGCCGGAAACAAGAAGGCAAAGAGGACATTCCGCGAACAGCACCACTTGGCAGGCTCTCTGCGTGCCTCACCCTCTGCAGAGGGTGATAATATCCCGGGTCCCCCAACTACCAGCGGAAGCGGCGGCTCGCAGGTGCATTCTCAATCACCGCATAATCGAGTGGATCGACTCACCCGACAAGATGACAATGCGATGATGGACGGAAATCCTCGCCAGGAAGGCAACAAGGGAGAAGAGCAAAACACGGATTCATACCTCCAGGTTGAACATCAAGCCAATCCCGAGCAAAGAGATCAATCCGGAGAGCATCCCCAGAGATCGCCTGATGTCAAGCAACAGACTTCTCACAAAGCGCCATCAGCTGGCCGTGCTTTCCGAGGCCCCAGACTCCCAGAATCGGAACCCAAGAGCCAGGAACAGCTGCACAATCTCAGCACCCGGGCGGGGCCTATCAAAGTTACCAAGACTGTGGTAGGAGCAAAACGTGCACAAGGTTCAACCAAAGCAGCAAAAAACAACGGCCATGTAGGCGAGCCTACCAATCCTCCGAGAACGGGATCTGAAATCCACTCGAGTCATGTCCTTGGCATCTGGCAGAAGTTGTTTGAGCAAGAACAGAAAGAGTTGACTGCCAGAGAAGTAGCGAGGCGCGAGAATTGCGAAGCCGAGCTTGCCAGGCTGCGTCTTGCAGAACAAGAGCACGATTCGGCCCTCAAGGCTGCGAAGAAGGCCAGACTGACCGCTTCAACGAAGCTTCAACAACTTCAGAATGCCAATCAAGAGTTGGGCGCAAGAATTCAAGAGCTTGAAGCATCTTTGACGAGTGCATCCCAAGAAGTCAAGGAGCTTCAGCATGATAAGAAGACTGCGGCCAAAGTGTATGCAAAGACAGAGAAGAGGATAGCGTTGCTCGAGGCCGAGAAGGAGTCTTTGGCGATTTCGAAAGATGCGGATCAACAGCAAGCATCGCAGAAGGTTGCGGAACTCGAACTCGAACTTTCAGAGACCCAGAACGATTTCAAGAACGCAAAGCAGGTGATAGAGATGCTTGAGAAGGACTTAAGTCAGAGAGTTGGTGATCTTGCAGAGCAGAAAGACCGCATGGCCGAGTTCGTAAAGGATAAGCAGGACACGCTATCCAAGTACAGCATCATCGAAGACATCATCAACAACTTAGGCAACTCATTGAGCGAGACGCTTGCGGGGATAACTCAGTCAACTGGCAGAATTCTTGAGGGGCAAGCAACGAAAGATTCAGTTGATGGCATACTGAAAAAAGTGAGGACTATTCACTCCGTACTTTCAGGCCAGAACAACGAAGTCGGAGCCCTACGTGGTGTTGTTCAGTCTTTGAATGACTCGTAAGTCTGTCGTATCTCTGTATCAATGTTTCGTGCTGACAGAATTCCAGAGTTCAAAGTAAGCTTGATAGTCTCAAAGAGTCTGAGGAGCTGTCCGGTAGAAACAATGGCGTCTTTGAACAACGCCTCTTTGATCGGTTCCATGAAGAATTCAAGACGTATGCACCGTCACAAGAAGAGTTGGTTGAGGCCCGGAAGGAGAATGCGGCTCTTGAAGAACGATGTGGTCTTCTCCAAGAGAACATCACTGAAATGCGGAAGAAGCTGGATGAAGCAGCAAGCACTAAGGAGACTACGCAAAGAAGTCACACCGAAGTGCTGACTGAGCTGTCCCGGCTGAGGGACAGCCTCACATCAGTTGACTCCAATCGGCTACAGCAACTCGAAGCCAGCAAGGCGGTGGTTGACCAAGAGCTGCGCAACGCTCTGATCAGAATTGATGCAGAGGAGCGGAAGTTTCGTTCTCTTTCTGAGACTCAGCTGGCTCTCCGCCAAGAAGTTGTGGGACTGAAGGTTAGTAGCCTCTTTTACTTTGAGTCATCATTTGCAAAATTGTAGCGCTTCAGCAGCTAACCAATGTTCAGGAACAATTGATCAACGCCAAAGAGACGATTTCCAAGGCGCATTCAAACAGCAGCCAAGATTGCACGGATGTGAGTAACATTCTTTTGATTTCCTTAGTAAACCTCACTAATCTTCATTTAGATTCCTCAACTGATTGAGGCTGAGCGGGAGAATGCCCGCCTGTATTACTCGAAGCATTCCAGAGATGTCGTGCAACAGAGCCAGGCGAAGCACGCGAATGAACTGTATGCCGAGCAGGAAAAAACTCGTCAAGCCAACGAAAGCCTGAGGACTCAATCCGCCCAGATCGCATCACTGAAAGAGCAGATTCGGGAGAAGGACTCGGAGCTTCAGAGCCTAAGGGAATCCAATCCCGCAGGCAATGCTACGGCCGACGACCTTCAGCGTCAACTGGATGCTGCAAAGACAGAGAATACGCAAATTCGGGTTTCTATGCAAATCCAGAGCGATAGGGAGCTGAATGAGATCCAAGTGCGGCTAAACGATCTGCAAGTTCAGAAGCGGGAGAGTGATCTCAGATGCAAGCAAGCAGAGGAAAACAACGCCACTATACAAGGGCAACTACAAGCGTCTAACAATAGGTCCGCTGAGCTGCAGCAGAAGCTTGAGGTGGCCCGAAACCTTGTTAAAGAGTATGATCAAGAGGCTGAAAAACAGAAAAGTGATGCGGAGGAGTGGTTGCGCCTGCGAGAGGAGCAATGGGCTGCTGAAGCCGAGGGCATACGAGGTCAACTTCAAGCTGCAAATTCCCAAATGCAAGAAAACGAGGCCAGTACTCAGCTCAGGTTCGAAGAGTATGAAGAGCAGCTTCGCATCTATCGGCGTCTGCGGGGGAACTCTGAGTCTGAACGACAGATCGATATGGACGAGCACTCGACCCTTCAGACTGGGAATGCAGTCAGGCCTTCAACCGCCATTTCTGCGAATACCTTGAGATCCCCCGCTCCAGAGGTCATGATACCAGCAGCAAACTCTGGATCCGTTCGAAAACCGCGAAGGAAACTGCGTCGTTCCAACAAATCTACCGACCAAACTATTGACGAGACACAACCAGAAAAGTCTCTTCTACTCCGCAATCCTCCTAGCTTTCAAGGCGATTCTCAACCAGGCCCTGAACACTCTCAGATTCGTGCTACTCAACGCTCATCAGACGGAAGCTCCTTCGGTGAAGACTTCTGGGTCTCCCAAGAGCTAGGAAAACAAGAGAGACTGACGGAGCAGGGTGTGATGAGTCTTCCGCCTCACAGACAGAGAGTGGCAGAGAATCTTGAGACTATCCAAGACCTTCTACGCACGCCAAAACGGTTCTCACAATTTGACAAAGAACATGATTCTCATGAAGAGCGTAGCTCCAGCAGCGCTTTGAGTAGCGTTCCATCCACTGATCTGGAAATCCCAGAGAGTTTGTTACAGACTCAGCTGGAGCAAGAGAATCCTGTGGTCTCATCTCCGACGTCACGACTCCGCGATAGGGACTCTACAGCAAGGCAGACCAATCCATCAATAGAGAACCCTCTCTTCGAAGAAGAGCGCCCGGTATCTCGAGCAAACACGGGCAAGCGAATGGAATCATCCTACCAGTTGCGCCAGGGATCTCACCAACCTGACCCCGCAGTTGTGGACGAGAGCCTACCACGAACGCCTTTCAACTCTCGTGGCACTGCGAGGGCTCAGTCGAGCCAGCGGGACAGCCCGTTATTCATGGACCCACCCAATGCCAGAAACCAGGTCACGTACAGCCACCACCATACAACCCAGCCGACGCACGTCTCACAGAGCATCTATAGCACCCCTTCAGGTGCTAGTAAGCGTCGGGCCTCCGGACAGGACGAGGCATATTCTAGCAAGCGAGTCAAGAGTGCCTCTACGAATTACAGGTCAAGTCCGATCATGACCAGAGCAGTCTCTCGAGGAGCTGTCTCACACTCACAAGTGTCGGAGAGCCAATCCCAGGATCTTCACGCTCGTTTTCCCGAGGAATCCGGCGAAGATGCGGTAGATGCAGAGTCTCAGTCTCAAGAATCCTCGCAGAAGCCCTCGCAGCCTCAGTCTCAACAACAGTCTGCTGCTCCTTCTGTTTCTCGCATGAGAACTTCTGAAGCGTCTTCTTCCAACGCCGCCCGCAACTCTCCCCCGAAGGGTGGACGAAGGCGCAAGGCGGAGGAGATTGGCGGTCGCTTTGATCAGGAAATCAAGAGCTCGCGATGAGCGGGCTGGCCGATGATCTTCTCCACGTTTCCGGATGACTTCAATTCGTTTCGTCAACTTGCGCCAGCAATATTCTACGTTCAGCACTAATTTCTGAGGGCATTTTAAAGTCTTGCTTCTCACGCTTTTGCTAGTTCATGGGGGTTTCGCATGATGGGTAATGTGACTAGAGACGAAGCAGTAGTTGTGAAGGTCTGTGAGAGGGGTAATGTGGGCAGACCATCTTTACTCTTTGTGCTTTTTGCCCAGCATATGTAGTTTTTCTACATAGTTTCAGCATCTTTTCGCGAAGACGTATATCGTACAAATATTTGCTGAATCAAATAGGCTCCTTTGCTCTTAAGCTGTTCCCACCAACGCCGTGATATCATGTTCTTCGCCAGCTGCTCTCTTCAATTCGCTTCAAAGTCTATAGCGATGGTGAAGGTTTCCGGCACCCAACCTCCCAATGGATTTCTCCATTATCCAGCGCGGATAGCTCGTTCGGATTGGGTTCGGAATCATCCCCAGTTCAGCGCGCGAGGAAGCTCTGCGGTTCTGCAGTTCCGACCGCTCATTTTCCGCGCTTCTGCTCGAGGAAGAGGACTTGCTTCCGCACTACAACACATCTAGTGTTAGCGTTCCGTCTTGCCTTTTTCTCTTTTTTCTTGACTGACGGATCCTCCGCCCCTCCTCTGTCTTTCTCCACGTGCACACCAATCCCGACGGTCCTGTCTCCCCTCCGAACCCTCCGATTCCAGCCCAGATCTGATAATTCCCTCCTGCACGCGCCCACGCGCGCGCGTTCTCTCCCAGCCAATCCCCTTCCCCCTCTCCCTCCCTCCGCCATAGTCTTCCTTCCTCCGACGGGGAAAAGTTGGAGACAAAAAAAACGTACCGACTGGATCGTACTTGAGCATGCTGAGCGGGCGGTGCTGGCGCGGGCGCACGAACGTCTTGTAGTAGCCCGTCATGGCCATGGAGATGAGGCGGACGGCGATGGTGCGGGATTTCTCTGTTTCGGAGGGGAGCAATGGTCAGCCGCGTGTTCGTCTTTCCTTCCTTCCTTCTAGCTCTCCTCTCTTCCTTCGGCCTCCTTGCTCTCTGATTCTGGTGTTTTGGGGACGAATTGGGGTGGTTTATATGAGGGTTTCGCGAGCGCGGCGACGTCGCGCGAGTTATAGTGGGCGGGCGAATGGCAGGGCAGATGATTGTGGTGTGCGGGTGGATTGTGCGTGTTCTTGGGGCCATTGCGGGACGGATGGTCGGCGGCGCAGCGCGACGCGGCGACAATGAAAAGGGAGAGCGGGGCGCGGTTTGACGTACGTTTCTTCGCCATGGTGATGGGCTTTGGGGCGGGCTTGACGCTGCGGTTGGGCGGAGGTTTGCGGCGAACTGCTGCTGCGATACTCGAGAGGATTGACGGGCACCCGGGGAAATGCCGATGAGTGGCCCGTGCCCACCGTGTCGGCGGTTCGCGGGGCAGTTCCGCCGACTACCTGTCACGCTCGAGGTGATGGTGAGGGATGCTGGAGAGAGCTGACATCGGCGGCCAGAAATGATATGGAGTCGGTCGGATTATGGGAGTGTGTGGAGCGGCTTGCCTGGCAATTGGTCGCTGTCGGGGTTGGGAACCCGGTATAACACCTTGGGCGATGGGAGTAGCGATGGAAGAGGTTGATGCTAGGGAGATGAGGATGGATAAGTCGCTGCTCAGATCTGATGAGTATCGGAGATTTAGTGTGCATTTGTGTGCTCTTCTTTGGTCCTTGATGGTTTGGCTTAACAATGCTTATACTTTCGCTCGTCCTTCCTCGTCTCATGTCTCCTTTGTCCGCCAGCTATTTTCCGCTCATTAGTGTTCGGTGAATGGAGAGCCATTCCAATCGCTTAACACTCGCTCTTTGGTTGCTTACCAGTGTTATCCTAGGTTGATCGCTCACCGGTGTTATCCCGGGTTGCCTGTACACCGGGTGGTACGCTCTGTCACGAGGCGCTGCTACTGCCAACTAACCCTTTGTGCCTACTTAAGCCGACTGCCTCCAGTACACTTAAACTCCGACACACCTTCCGACCAAGCTTTGTCTGGCCTGCTGGCGGAAACCGACACCATGGCTCCCGGAGCGACGACGCAAAGTCTTCTGCGGTATGTTTTCATCCACACAGTCACTCTCGCTCATGCTTACCTGAAGCCGTAGTCAACTCAACTACGAATTGAGCGGCACCGACTTGGATAACTTTCGGTCCCTTGTGTACGGCACCAACAAGGTCACCCACGACCCGAAGCTCGAGGAGTTCAGGTCCTGGTTGCTGGAGGATTGGCACTCTACGGAGTATGCGCACCCGGCTTGGCGTGTGAACAAGCCCGAGAACATCAAGGAGTATGAGAAATTCCCAGTGCTTTACCTTGAGCGCAAGTACGCTCAGCCATGCGTAAGCACATCTATCGCCTTTCACTTTTGACGCATTACTAATCCGGTTACAGAAGCGCCAGACCATTGGCTTTATGGATCTATCCCCGGAACTGCGTCTGATGGTCTACCAGCTCCTCTTCCGTTCGGATAAACCCTTTGAACTCTGGTCCGGTATGTGGGAGTCCAACGATGCAATTTTCTCCGGTATCTGGGAGCCCCGCAATGCAACTTGGTCTCACTTCGCTCGCTACAAACATATGCTCCACGTGCTTCGTCTGAGCAAGGAGATACGCAACGAAGCGACTTCTGTCTTCTGGGGAGAGAACGAGTTTCGAATGAGCGCCCTCAACTCTTTCATAATATGCGACACGTTCTTCCTCACCATTGGCGACTTCAACGTGCGTTTCTTGCGCAAACTGACCCTGGACACGTCCCTGGGTAGTGAAAAATTCCATCATGCCTTCCCCAAGTACCAAAATAAAGCCATCAAGCTAATCGCCGATCGTGGCATGACCGCCCGGTATCCGGACAATATGCGCTACCCCGTGGGCATGGACGCTGTGGACGGTGTCTTACGCACGTTCCATCGACTCGCCAACGACGGCGGCGTCGACCTCAAGGAGCTGCAGCTGCTCTGGACTTGCGGTGTGTGGTACGGTTCAGACGAAAATTTCGAGGAACGCCTCCGCTACGTCAATCATCTCAAGGAGTCCATCGAGGATCTACGCATCTCGTTGATCCTTCACCATGGAAACTACAGCACTGAGGAGTACGAGCAACTTTACGGACACTCAGACGACTGGGCGGCCCGATGGAATTGTAGGAAAAGCATGAAAGAAAACAACAGGCTCCTGGGCGCTGCGCTGGACATGGGTTGGCACCTCCGAGAGTGCTACGGCCTTGACGACGAACACGGCAGATATACAGTCTTGGATGCTGGTGCCATCAAGGACGATACGGTCACCAGCTGGTTTGACTCGTACTTGGACTCGGACTCGGACTATGATTATGATTGAGAGGTCAAGGGTGCAAGGCTGTGGGATGTGTATGTGCGTGTGTCTGAGTGTGTGGATTTCAGGCAGTGAATTTGAAGCGAAAATTCAGGCACGATCAAGATAACTTCGAGTAGAAAATGGACAAAATCATCTTGTGCTTGCTTGCTCATGAATCCACCATGCTTGTATTGATTGAAGCAGCCTCATCACATGAACCATAAGATGACTCCTGGGTATTTTCCGACAATTCTATCCGAGCACGTCTCATTAGCGTGTCAAAGCTATTCACAGGTTTAGAATTCCATAAAGCTTTTTTTTTTTTTTTTGGAGCTGGGAAGGTATTTGGAACCTGTATACGCTGGGTTCTCGAAAGGGCACCAAAGCTTCGACTAAGTCTAGCAGAGCTAACTTCGCAGGAACGTAATGTGTGACTTCATGGCGGCGTAGTGAAGAGACTTATCGCGTCAATTTTAGATCAACCACTTACATCCGTCTTGCACAGCTCCAACAGACTCCACTTTTGCGACTACTAAGACCAGCGGATGCTGAGCTCGTTTATTTTGACGGTTCACGGCACGAATACTAAACCCATTAAGGAGTTCATTATGGAGGCACTTTTTCTTAAAGCGTGGAGATTGGTCCGCTTCTGTCAGTACACCATTGAATTCGGAGGCATGCAAGAAGGGGTGCATGGATCCATATCAAGGGAAAGAATTGGCCGCAATAACGCATGTACGGCGAAGTAAGCCAGGCGATCGGATCATCAAAGCCCTTGCTTTCTACAATGTTTGTTGGTGCTTGAGACGGCTCCAACTTCGGAAGAAGCTGTGGCTATTTCTACCTCATGTCTCTTTCGCTCTGCACGGCTCACTCCATTACACACAGACACGCTTGTTTTCGATCCCACATGCATAGTGCGACCATATGGACCACAGTCACTCAGACCCCTCGCATTGAGACTGTTCAATTTGTGACGAGCTTGGGAAACTGGCTTCGCCTTCGCGCAAGACCGGATGACAAAAAGAATGTCCAGAACGCTCATTACACTGCATGATTGCAGTCAAGTTTACTGGTGTGGAAGCATATGTGCAAATTGCATGAGGCTAAAACCAGAAGCCTTCACATTGGTAACAGCTACGACAATATTACGAGCACAATTATGGACGCTGGCTGGTTGAAAATTATCTAGTGACGTTCAGAGATTGCGACAATCAAAATCTCTTCAACCCGTTCGCACTGGGCTGGTAGTTTGCAGATGACGTATCACATTATGCTCAGCCATGGGGTAAACTGCTACTTGATAACCATTGCCTGCTTGCAGGACCACCAACTGAGTGAGAGTAGATTGGAGATGCCGCAGAATAATGGACTACTGATATTTCGCAAATACTGTATATTTGGGCGACTGTGGGTCGGAGCAAACAAGAGCGACGTAAGGTGCAGAGGCACCAGCAGTTGCAGCCTGGTGAGCAATCACACAACAAACAATCGCGGGAAATGCCTGGCAAGAGCAACTCCCGGATTTCAGGTTTTGGGCGGAGCACCAGGAACTCCCGTTTTCTTGAGGTAGTTTCCCCAGCAGTGAATTTTGACCTTCGATGTAACTACGGTGTGTCATGGCGTCTTGTGTGGCAGTCAAACATGTTTGAAATCGGGCGGCCGTCTCCGTAAGGGAATCAAGCAATTTCCAAATTCCAATGGCCATTACCCAGGCCATCCTCCAGGAGTGAATGAAAAATAGCGTGCTAGAAAAAAGTCCAATTCGGATTTCTCTGGCCAAACTCGCAGGTGTTTGTGACAACGATTCCTTAAGCGTGAAGTTGAAAAGAGGAAGCATTCTTTGTTTGTATGTGCGCTTGAAAATCAATCCGATTGTTGACCTACTCACAACACATTACAGTATTTGACTATATCCCCACCGACTATAAAGAGACCTCTGTTACCCAGAAAGGTAGTCTCCAGCATAAGGGCTCGTCTTGACGGCGTTGCAGTACCCGCCCTTGCACCCAGCATTCAGATTGCAAAGCGCACAAAGTAGTCAATTACAAATGCGTCTCCTTTTATGATATTTACGGAAGTCTTTTGTGTCAGTTAACATCTCGACCAAAATATCTGCGAATGTCCTGTACCACGATTCCTCCTTTCAAAATTGGCACTTCGACAAACACTTCCCCATCAGCGCAAGGTATGAAGGACTCTGCCCGCATCCTATAATACCAAAAGACTTATCCTCCATCTAGACCTTCTACAAACTGCTGAATCTACTAGACCGCAAAGCTGCTATGTATGATTAAAGCCCACCCTCCATGTGCTCCGTTTAAGCAAGCGCCTGGCCGGAGGCAGCTCAAGGAATTAGTTCTCAAGTCTGTGAGAGACTTTTTCTTGGGAGCCGGCAGACACATGAAGCAGCTTTGGTCTTTTATGGAGAGATCCAGTTTCGGAAAAGCACTATCGAATCATTCAATGTGTTCTGCGTTTGCGTTGCTGCCACTGATGCTGTGCAGCTTGCACATACCTTATGGCCTTCCCGCTGAGCATCCAAGAATGACCAGCAGCTGCTCAACCCCATGGTACAGTCAGCCGTCATAGTCTATATTGGTAAAAATTCCCCCTCTACAGGTCAAGCTCTCTTTTAGGATGGTCTCTTACGATGGTGTTACCAGCAGTGATGCAAGTGCCCAAGAAAACAATACGGCGCATCTGTTCAATCCTCTTCACAACGTTCCAACATCTGCTGGGCGAGCGCAAGTCAGCGCAGATATATGTATATATATCCTTCTCTACCTCTTCGCCATTGCGACTTCCCCGTTCAAGCCGGAACGGCTGGAGGGTGAGGACTCCTCGTCACTACCCAACACCAATGCAGAAGCGACGGCTCCGCCTGAAGTCGATGACTGGGGCTGCCCGGTGGGCCGGGTGCAGGCGGGGGGATGCGGGAGTCCCTGTCGCAAGGAAGTGCTGCGCAGTCAACTCCTTATGGCGACATCTGTGACGTCGCAAAAGCTTTCCACCCCGATCCTACGAACCGGCAGGAGGGATTCGAGGAGGAGCAAACCGAGCTTGACGATCTAGGCTTCCCCGGCATTCTGTTGCGTGACAGCCTGGACTATGCTTGGTACCGCCGAAGTATTTTCCAAGGAAGAGTCGTCCCTCCGTAGATCGACGAAGAGGTCGCCGCCGCCCTGAAGCGCCTGGGCGTCGACGTTTCCCCAGCTGGGCTGAGAAAATTCTCAAATGCTCAGAGAAGTGTGGTTGACAGGCTGCTCAATCTCGCGAGAGCCGTCATCAGGACAAGCGCTTTGAGTCACCCTCGCATCATGGCCGCACACGAGAAGCTGCCCGACAAAGAACTCTTTCTTGAGATGGAGAAAGCCAAGAAATTTTCATCAGCTCTTGGAAGCTATATAACGCAGGAATAGCCTGGGTTAGGTACGATCAACCAAAGCTGAAATTTCATGGCGGCCACGAGTTTCCAATGGACGAGCAAAGTGAGGACTACTTCTACTACATCAATCGCCTGGAGGCATCTATCGAGGATCTACACATATCCCTCGTCCTTTATAATGATGGTAGATCAGCAGCAGCTCCTTAAGGTCGACACCACCGCTCGCGCTTTGCCGCTGCCGACCCAACTCGGCGCCATGACGCTTCGTCCGGTGAAAACTCCTCCAGATCTCGCAATGGCAGACACCGCAAGAGCTTCGAAGCCGTCTCAGCCACTTGTCGGTGTCTGCCGTGACGCATTTCGATCGCCACCGACTGGAGCACCTCCTCGGGCTCGTATATACCTCTCTGCTGCCGGCTGGAAGCTCGCACAATACCCAGGCTCATCGCTGAATGCACACACCTGGCTGACCAAGCTGGTCAACGAGGGAAGACTGTCAGCTCTCGATCGCATCTTCACACGCGCCATCTGGAGTTGCCAGGTAGCCACGCAAGATGTAGTCAGCGCGCAAAGAGTAAAAGTCGAAACCTTCTGGCATCGACTTGAGGGTGGCCAAGCGCAGTTCCGAGAAGAGCTCAAAAATCTGGTCACCAGGGATTCAAGCAATTTCACCAACGAGAAGCCCGAAGTGCATTTGCAATTATCCGACACGGATTCTGAAGGATCTCCATAGAGCAATTGCAATTACCTGACACAGAGTCTTCCGAAGGGTCGCTTTGTGTCGCCTTGTGGATGCAGTCCGTGAATATTAATATTGCTTACATCAACATATTCACGGACTCCCGGACTGTTCTGAAGCGGGTTGATTGGCATTCTGCTGACGACCGCCTGGTCACTCATACCGATCCGCTTGTCAGATACACCCAAAATATACACAACAGTACAAGGGCACTGATGGCCCTAGGAATAAAGGTGACGTTTCGATGGCTTAAGGCCAATAAGAAGAGAGAAAATCTCAAGTGGACAGTGATGGGAAACATGATAGCAGACCAGTTGGCCAAAGAGGCCAGACCGAGAAAGGTGATTTGCCTCCAGAGTTCGACGCATCCATGGCGTTCATTGTACCGGAGTAGGAAAGGCGGCAGTAGAAGCGGGAACTTGGTGCAGCTGGTTCAGTTGAGAAATTGAAACTTACGGCCAGCATGATACTACTCCATATATATTTTCAGGTACTAACCAAAAACCCCTTTCCCATACGCCTGAGCCATAGCTAACCTCCCGTGTAGAATTACGCTCAACTTCGTCCTCATCCAGCTTAGCTGCGTCAGACAGACTGCGAGTTGCCCAACACGAAGCGGCAAGAGTATACCAAGCAAGAAGCGACCTGCCCGAGACTTCGAGTCGCCCAGCACGAAGCGGGCCAAGAGTGAACCAGCTTCGCCGACAACTCTCCAGATCACCACCTTATCCTTGACGGAGGCTACACACTCGCACAGCGAAGAGCCCCTGCAGGATGGAGTTGCCGATGGAGCCAATCAGCAAATCATTCCTACAGCTTCTTCTGGGCATCTTTGCCATGTCTGCTCGAAGACGTACGCAATTGTCAACACGGCCCTCCGCGTCCTGACCATCAACATCGCACTCTTTGTCATTCATTTCTTGGCCAAAGAAACGCACGACGTCAGGAAAGACCACCGCAGCATTGACCAGGATCCTGATTACGCATACCTGGAGGAGGCTGATGCAGTCCGACTGGCTGAGAGTATCGGAAAGTGCAACGTCCAGTTCGGCCTAGCGATCAAGCTCGAGTTCCAAGACACTTGGAAATGGGTTGGTCACTCAAAAAAGTCCACGTCCTCGACGACGACCAGGGACGGTATAAGGTCCTGGATGCTGGTACTTGGCAAGAACCACTATCTCGAAATACGATACCCTTCAGTATCCGAAGTTGTCGTTCGGTGTTCCAATACAGCTCTTCAAAGAACCCAATCAGCAGCGTTTCCCATTCGCCGGGCCTTTTGCGCACCCCCAAGTCAACTCCAGCCCTGCTCTAGCTCCTCGAGATGGCTCCTCGTGCCAGATTGCCACCCTTGCAAGAATAAACTCCAGAAGAAGATTCTCAGAAGGTCGTCTCGCTGCCAGCTTATCGCGGAAGGTCCGATTCCAACATCAGCCTGAAGAGCAGTGAGTCCAAAGTGTCGATTGCGAGTGCAACGGAGGATCTCCTCCACAAGCACTTCCCAGCCGTTACCATCCGTGCAGCTATCCCATCAGCAATCCCACTGTCCCGTCCGCGTGGACTCATTCCATAGACCAAGCTCCCAGGACTACTCGCCCGGCGTCGCGCCTGCCTCCGTTCGTGCCTACTTTCGCAGGTGCATCACGATCTTGCCATCTTTTGCGGGGAGCTGATCTCACTATGTATATGCAAATGTTACAAAACCTCGTCGCGGACATCTAGCGGGTCCCGGGAGATTGAAGCGGCTTGTTATGGATGACGTAGTTTAGCTAGGAACCGCGAGCCCGACAGCCGTGTTGTTGGGCTTTCTGGGGAGCTGCTTCGCAAAATAACTGAGGGTGTGTTGGGGTTTCTTCGAGACAGCGGTTGAAGATTCGAAAGGCCAATCGAGGGCGTTCATTCCAAGCATCGACGCTATCCTCCCAATCTTCCGAGCTGATGACGGATCGAGTCGCATCCACATCCCCACCAAGCTCAAACTCCACAACAAGAACAAGAGACATGGAGAAGGCAAGGATGGCGAAGATCTCAGTGAAGGTAACGAGCAGTTGAGATATTGGACAACTTCACAATGTTGCTTGCTTCTTGTCACAGCAACATCCACCCACCTTTGGTTCCTAACTATCAAACCGGAGTGGAGGCAACAGAATATGTGCCCACAATCTCAACAGAATGAAAGAAAGCTACTATTCTCTGCTCTCTTGTTTACAGTCAGAATCAGGAGGGAGGCGACGAAGATGCACCAGGCACACACCCACGAAGAATGCCTCCAAAGAGAAGAGAAGCCTCAGCG
Organism: Lasiodiplodia citricola; assembly: GCA_023089105.1. Classification (NCBI taxonomy): domain Eukaryota; kingdom Fungi; phylum Ascomycota; class Dothideomycetes; order Botryosphaeriales; family Botryosphaeriaceae; genus Lasiodiplodia; species Lasiodiplodia citricola. The sequence goes on along the minus strand of JAJNLL010000100.1, from coordinate 42,744 downwards.
ACAGCCATGGTGGATGTGCGATCGCCAGATATGTAGGATAGTCCGGGCAAAGGAGACAAAGAGCTGAGAACTTGGGTGGAGGCAAAGGGCTCATACGGATTATGGAATATGTAGTAGAATTAGATGATCTATATCGCATCAACAGTCATCTGAAAAAACAAAAACTTACTGATGTTCTATAACATGTGCTGAGATGTCGTGGAGAGGTGAGAGGGACCCCAGGTGAGAAGGCTAAGATGTGTACCAGGAGGCGAAGACGGCGAGCTGCTTGGCCAGCGAATTCAGAATTTACGGTGTGCTATCGCCTTTCGGAGCTAGAGAAGAGGATGGAAGGTATCGAGCGATGGTTAGCGTGCCGTGATCTCATCTCATGCCACCCACGACACATAGTAAGCCCCTAACCGTGATATAAATGGTTCAAACCAGCCTTCCCATTGTTCCCGCTAGCTCAGCTGGTAGAGCGACTCTTGGCGGCTCGAGAAAATCCGGGATATTGGGATCCGTCTGGTTCGAGTGCGGCTGGGTGAAGGACCCAGGTTCAACTCCTGGGCGGGGGCATCCTTTTTTTTCTTTTCGCCTTTTCCTGTATGCTTATTTTCTCTTTTCTGGCTTACGCTCACTGTGCGCAGCGCCATCCACGAAGGCGTCCGTCGCTCTATCCACGCAACCTGCCTACCCTCCTCAACTCGGTCGGCAGCGACACAGCAGGACTAGTCCAGTCGCGCCGCCCGGCGCTCGCGAAGTAGCTTCATGTTGGCGTTCGCAAAGTCTCGGAACATGCGCTTGCCTTATTCGCTCCTTCCGAAATGGGAAGGCTCACCTCTAACGCGACAGGCAGCCGCTCACCTTCACAGAATATCTTGCTGGGCTTCTGCTCTTGCCTGGCTACCGCCGCTCCTCGCCCGCTCGGCGGCAGACGTCGTTCTCCTTACCCACCCTTGTTTCTAAGCGCTTCGGTCTCTCCTCGCGCCCGCCGACATGTCCGAGTTCGTCAAGGGTCTTGACCGCTGATCAGGATGAAGAAGGCATATGGGGATCAGCCTCTGCTTCTGGACCAGGTGGTTGAAGCAGCCATCGAGTGGGCTGACGAGAAGGTCGAGGACCTGTACATGATGCAACCCGTGGCGACCGCTGCTAGCTCCGAGCGAGGAGGATCATGTGCAGAGGAGGCGCTATCTCGCCTTGTGCCTTCGATGGTGGAAGCGTTCAGCAGGATCCAATTGTCGTCTCAAGTACCGCCAACATCGCACCAAAGGCAAGGCGGTGGGGGTGGTTACCACCAAGCTGCCCAACCTCCCCAATACCCGCCGGCCCAACTACCACCGCAGCCGTACAGTCAACCTCCTCCACCTCCGTCGGGGTCGCAGTACGTACCACCTCCGACGCAGACCTCCGGACACCGCATGCTCGCTGGCGTCGCTCGGGGCTCGCCGCCCAAGGTCGTCGAAATCTTTCAGAAAACCGCGACTCTCGACGACTGCGCTTTTCCGCCGCAGAATCCGAAAAAATAACAATCAAGTTTACAACGGAAGATGGGACTGGGAAAAGACACTGGACACTGGCGAGCGTATGCTCAAGTACCAGGCCAACAGGCGCGCTGAGGATGCCGGCCAGAAGAATCTGGCCCGCGAGACTTCCCGTGGGGATGTGTCTTGGGCGGTGGTCCCTTCGCCGTGCGAGGGAGACACTGCCTCGGTCCTGGAGAGGCTCCGCTCCCAGTTCAGTTCATAATGAACTACATGAAGGATCCGGCAAGCCATGAGCGCACTGGTGGCCCCAAGGATCCCGATAACAAGGGGAAGAAGTCCGGCGCCCCCACAAGAATGTCTCCTGGACGGTGATCTCTCTGCCGTGTCCTGTGGACCCTTCTAAAGGCCTATAGATGCACCGCACTCAGCTCACGAGCAACTTCATGACCGACCCTGCCAGTCAGAAGCGAACGCCACATACCCAATACTACGCTTTAAGCTCTAGACTACCGAAGTCGCCGTACGATGAGAAAGCAAATGATTGTATTCCTCCGGTTTCCTGGCCTTCTGGGACGCTGCTGAATAAAATCACACTCCCCATGGCTCGTGTAAATCTCCCTGAATAAGAAGCCTCCCACTTCGCCATAGCGTTGTAGCCTTCAACTATAAGCTCCTGGAACTCTAGGGACGGATCTAGCCATATTGTCGATTTCTGAAGGCCCTTGATTGCGCTGTAGAACTTGATATGGCGATAATCTTTCGGCTTGTTGTTCTCGGTCTTAAAGTACTTATATGGGTCTTGAGGTCGTTAGTTCCGATCATAATCATTGTAAATACGGATTCTACGCGGAATCAGCACAGGCTGCTCAAAGTTCAAAGAATCTATAGTCACAACTATCGAATTTCTGCTGCTAAGATCCACGCTTCGACAATCTCGGATTAAAGGACTTCTTTAGAAAATACAGACACTTTAGTCGGAAGTAAGCTAAGTCTGATCGCCCTTCCCGAATTTCTTTCGGTATCCACCAACTGTAAAGTTCGCCACTCACTCACCCAGGCCTAATAAGCAAGCCAGACTCACCAAATTTACGAGTGTAGCGCTCATTATTGCCTTTAGTAGAAATGCTATTCTTCGGCCTTTTGCATCACCGGTTCCTCGCTCGCGCTAATACATCACCAAACACCCAAAGCGGTATCGTGGGCGCAAACCACTGCTAGAAAGGTCGATAACACTCTCCATTTATTCGAAACTTAAAACTCAGCAGAACAACAGATATACCAGCTTACCTAACTGTCATAACTCGCTGGAGTAAGACAGATATATACCTTCAGCACCACTAACAGCTATAGAGGCTAAGAGCAAGGCTTGCTGCCCGGGATCGCTGGATTCGACAAGGCCATCGACATCACGCTGGACGGGAAAGCCTCATACCTTGTCTCGCGAGCGACCACCTTCGCGCTTCTACTCGGCGTTTACTAAGGGATTTACTAGTTATTATAGGAACATAGATTCCCTCAACTCGTCGTCCTTTTCGTGCGTCCATAACTCCATCGTCTGGCTATCGGGAAACAAACAGGGTCAGTAAGATCCTGCATTTAAAGAAAGTGAGAACAAAGAAGCTAGAGGACCACGTAGTGGCCATAACGGGCACGCCCAAGATCTTCGAGAAGCAAGCGAGCCTCGGAGACTGGATCAAGGCACATGGCGGAAAGGTGGAAGCAACAGTCTCAGCTCGAACCACCCACCTAGTTAAAGGCGACATCGACAAAGCAAACAACATGGTGGGAGCCGCGAAGTGTTGGAGCAACAAGAGCCACGAAATCGCGATCCTGACCGAAAGGGAGTATCTAGAGGCTAGAGCGGATCGCAAATGTAGGCTTAGGCCCTGGCAGCCGTCTCTTTTTGGGGCCAAGGACGCGGTATACAGTCTTTCATATTGCTTTTTCGCAACATAAAAATTTACCGGATTACTACGTCCTTCAGCAAGAGTGGTATAACCACTAAATTCATTACGTACGTAGTTGGCGATACTAACATAGACCAGAAAATGCTTCATGAAATCGCCACTATTAAACGGGCCAGTCGTGCCGCTCGTACGCGCCGTAGGCGCCAATCGGAATTCGTTAGCCCCTTTAAGCGGGCAGGCAACATGAATTTACGGATGGATACTATCATGCTTGGCCGGCGCCGTGGTTACGGCAGCGAGAATATGGGAAGGACAACCGCCCGTCCCGAGCAACAATATGAGCCGGTCGTACGCAGGCCTTATAGCAAAGCGCCAGGAGACATCGAGCTGGTGCCCCTTCCCGCTCCTCCTTCTATTCCAGCGTTCTTGTAATTCCTGAATTATAGAGCTTAAGCGAAAGATGTTTAACGAAATAGCTGCGATTGAATGCACCGCTTGTGCAGTTTACACTTACCTCTTCCGTTGAGTGGAGTTTGTCAGCCCCTTCCAGCGCGTTGTTAATATAGACCTTCGGATGGACACCACCCAGCTTTAAAAACGGAATCCGTCTTGTATTTTCTGTCACACATCCTGGTCACTAAGAAGGGAGCAGAGCGCTTCGTCTACGCGTTTACGAATCGGACTTCCGAGGTAGACCCCGCCAACACCGTGGAAAGTCACCGCGCCCGCACCTGAGGCTAGAGAGAGCCGTACCAATATGCGGAGCAGCAGGACGTGCTCGCCCTCGACTCAACCCAACCGGATATCATCTCCATCCCCTCCGACTTCCTCTCCTCACAACGACGAAGAAGGTAATTCTCCCCAAGCCGTAGTGATTATTATGAAGTACTTACAAGGCCATGACTCAGATAACTCTCCCACAGTCACTTGTGTCTATAAGTCCAAGCCGGCCGCAGCGTAGCCCAAGCAGCTTATGACTTCCCAAAATGTCCATGTCAGATAATGCAACTAACCGGACTGTTTCCAGGCCCGCACTTGCTCATCACGCCACAGTACCACTTAGGTCCTGTAGTTGGTATTTCTTCCGGCTTATTCAAGTAATCTACCGTGTTCTCGTGATAACTAACCTTATGAAAGATTGGACCGTGTCAGAAAAGTATCTGGAGCTCCCCCAGACAGCATCTAAGTATGGAGGGAGTTCGCAAAATTCAGATCTTACGAAACAAGCGAATCGCTCTTCAAAACTTATAAGAAAACAGCCCGCGATTAACGAGTTCTCGATTTCTTGTTAACAATAACGTGTAGTGCTATAAAAGAGATCCTGCCGGTCAAGGGCCCAGAGGATTGGGGAGCCGAGCAATGGGCAGATAGATTCCTGGAGATGATCGCGTTGCACGGATGGGGACATTCAAGAGCTTAGATAACGGATCGCGATCCCGAATTTACCTCTGGATTTTGGTGAAGAGTCTGCTCGGAATTGGGCATTGCCGTACGTGACTGCCGCGTACAATCCACGTGCTGATGGTCAAAGCGAAAGAACAAATCAGATCGCGGAGATCGCGATCTGATATTTTGTCTCCCCACTTATCCAGATTCTGGATGGATGGTCCATACTGCCACACTATTTCTTCTAAGCTCTGACGGTATTCTAGTGAAAGTCTTCTTAGCTTGGTGGACGAAATCTTGTCGGTGAACGGCTTATGAAAGAAGAAGAAGAAAGCCTTAAGAAGGCCTTGAGGAATGAAAATCCATGCAAAACAATCCTCTGAGTTGCTATCCAATGTCTACGATTGCGATTCTCCTTTTGTACTTAATTCATTGCATGTGGTTGTGTTCTTTTCCGGTCTATCCTTGCCCTTTTAGTTTTTACGAGTTTCTAGATATAGGTTAGATCACTTCTATAGAAGCTTGGCGTGGAAAAATGGCTCGCGAAAAGATAAGCGGATAAAGTGGGTGATGTGTCCTCATTCCAGCACGAGTCAGATAAGTGAGGGCGGCGCAAATATAGTACGGGGCTTATCTAGGATACGAAGAAAATATTCATGTAGTACTACCACTACTATAGTTGGCGCCATAAAAATTGAGCCACCATGACTCAATTTCTCAAACACCTAAGCTCGTGTTAAGTGTAGTCGAAGCAACCGTTCGAACGTAGATGTGGAACCCATAATTATACGGAATCTTCCAGGCATTAGCTTCGACTACTACGTACGTGAAGTGCTGTTTCTCGCGAAGATTATTGCAAAGGATCGCTTCCTGTGAAACCGCCGGCTGTTGCAAACTGAACAAGATCTTAAGCTCTTGGCTGAGCTATCGGATCGTAAACCTCGTTTTGTGGGAATTGGTTTTTCTGATACATGTCTCCGACTCGGGCAGGATGCTGAAGCGCGGCAGCGAGTGTGTTCTTTCGCTCTTAGCTCACTGGCACGTTCCTGTGGGAAGATTCTGGCCAGTGGTTGTGTCAAGGCAGAGGAGTTTGATGCATGACGCCACGTTTAAGGTTAGAAACGTGTTCGCGGCCATGCAGAGGGTTAAACATGCCATGAAAGAAGCAGAAGAAAGCAGAGGAGCTCTCTAATCTATGAATTATCAGGAACAAACTTGTCACGCAGCAGTATCTTTGTGCATGCTGTGATATGCGCCACTGTGGTGAGGAACATCTCTAGATGGTGCCAATCGCAGCGATTCTCAGGGCCAATCTCGTCACGGCGCCGTCGCCACATAGTCATGCAAAGTCAAAGCCAACCAATTCGCTAGCTATCATGAAATTACATGATTGAAGGTAAATCAATATCAGCAATAGGGACACTGTGACGCCGATGTTTGAGTATCCGGATGGGAGACTAAATGATTTTGAAGGCACCCAAAAGGCACGGTAGTAGCGAGAAGATTGGTCGCAATGGCGACTCAGAGTATGGTTCTAGCATGCTTGAGCCATATCAACCAGTGAAACTCCGTCCTCAGATACAGAACCGAGCCTACTATTCTTCAGACGCTACTCTCGATGCTCAATCATTGGTGAAATAGAATGGGACCATAACAAAAAGATTCTGGACGGATATTGTCTGGTCTGTGTTGAATGGAGGCGAGTTCCGAATCGGAATTTGGGCGGCCTAAAGTTGGAGGAGGAACGAGCATAATTAAATGGAAAAGCCGAGCTGACCAATATTCCAGCAGCTCTAAGGGAAACCTTAAAATACTTTGAGTTTACTGCTGCTAGGACGGACGCCGTGCTTGACAAAGTGGGAGAAGGTATGTCATCTCCGCAGGATTAGTAATTGGCTACTGTTGTGGAGTCGTTCGAACATAGCGTATCTTTTTCCAAAGTTTCGCAAGTTTGCGCGTTACGTTGTTCACATAAGTACAGTCGATTCTCTCTTAATCTATCAGCGATTCTATGCTCTTATTTAGCGGCTGGATGGTTCATCCTAAAGCCTGTTCGCATGTAACACTCTTCCTATAACTGCTTCATTTCCAAACTCGCCTTAAAGGCTCTGGTGGTATCTATTACTAATTTCTTGATCTGATCATAGATCTGGCTCCCAAAATCGCTGCAAGGCTTTTGACTCCTTATAGCAATGCATTAGTCGACGCTAAAAAAGTCCCACCCTACATTTCAGCAAAATGTATTGGCTAAATATGCGCCAGGCTGCCATGCTTCTTATTTCGTGGGTGGTTGGCATTCGCAATGGGATGAATGGTTGACTGGTGGCTGCTACTGAGTGATTTTCCGTATTGTGTAACGATGTAAGATTGATGTGTCCCGACCGTAGTCGAAGGCCTTTATGTAGGTTTTTCCTAGTCTTAGTAAGCTAATTTAAAGCAGTACGAATGCACAGCTGGGCACAGATACTCGGCCGAGATCGTAGCAACCTTTAATTCCGCATCGTGGGTAAAGATACGAATAAAGATACACAAAGATACTGATCGCACTAGAAAGGTAGCATTACTTTGATTCTATGTGGGCTGTTCAATGCAAATCCATCCGTGGTGTTCCCAAAGGTCTGGCACCACAACCCCGCCTTCAATGGCGGTCTGGATTCTGACACGTGTCTGCACTTAACCAATAGACTGCAATGTCGTATCTCGCCCATCTGCGAGTATATCTGTGGAATGTTGTACGCGTTTGTGGCAGGTCATGCCATTATGCCACCCTTACTTTTAGTAGGGAGTTAAATACGGTACCAGCAACCTCGCTTAGATCAGAGACCCAACATATTGACCATTTCGTGTATGCAGTTCACTACTACTCAAGAGACCTCTCATCGGCAGTTCCTGGCTGCAAAATCGCGATGGACTACAGCTCTCTGCCTGACCATTATGCGACCCTGGGGATCTCTTCAGCAGCTTCATTAGCAGATATCAAACGTGCCTACCGCACGCAAGCACTTCTTCATCACCCAGACAAGAATCCAAACCAAAAAGCTGCTACAGCGAGGTTTCAAAAAGTAAGCAAGATTTGAGTTTTCTTCATCGTTTCCAAGCGAAAGTCATTAAATTGGAAGTTTCGTTGTGTAGATAGCAGCAGCATGGGAAACTCTCTCGGATGAATCGAAGAGGCGCATTTACGACGCCAAACTTGCAGGCAGCCGACCGGCAGGGAATACTCAAAGACAGCAGCAGACAGACCCAAATCCAAAGCCAGAGCCAAAGCCAAGACCGAAGCCAGAAGACAACGCTAAGAAAGATCAGCGCGAGAAAGAGGCAAGCGCGGAGAAAAGGCGTACCTGGCTGAACTGGGTGGAGGCGATGAATCGGAAGATAGCCGACACCAAGAGAAAAGTCGAGAAGTTGAGGTCAGAGATAGAACAGCTTGACAAGCTTGACCGTGAGCATGAACAAAAACTTCGAGCTGCCAATTCTTGGTTGTTCTGGTCACGAACGGTTCTCACTGAAGAGGAAATACAGAATATGGAAGTTGAAAAACTTCAGAGGCTTGCTACCAGGAGGATCAAACAGACACGCCTTGAGGAAATAGCTGCGTTACTCGAAGAGATGGTAATTGAGAAGGAGGGAAAGGAAGCTGCAGAGAATGCTCGCTTGAGGTTTGAAGAGATTCAGAGAAGGAAAAAGGAAAAAGAGGCTAAAGAGAGGGAAGAAGCAGAACAGCGCAGAGTTTTTGAAGAAATTCTGAAGAAGCAACGTGAACAAGAAGAAAGAGCGAGGAAGGAGCGAGAAGCAGAAGCAGTACGGAAGGCACGAGAAGCACGAGAAGCACGGGAGGCACGGGCACGGGAAGCACAGGAAGCCTGGGAAGCTTGGGAAGCACGAGAAAGAGAAGCGCGAGCAGCACGAGAAAAAGAAGCACGAGCAGCACGAGAAAGACAAACACGTGAGAGAGAAGCACGAGAAGCACGGGAGAGAGAAGTAAGGAACAGAGCGGCTGCGCGCGAAACCACACGGAGAAAACCCCCCAAGAAAACCCAGTACAAGCCAAATCAGCCCCGAGATTCGTCATCGTGCACGCACAAGTCCTTCTGGCTCAAGGTTAACGGTCGGCATTACTGTCGGCATTGCAGCCGTACCTTTAACAAGTTTGCTTTCAAGTGTCCCAAGTGTGCAGAAACAGCCTGTGGCGAGTGTATGCGGACACTCAAACTCACCGGTACTTCAAGCAAATTTGAGCATCGCAACCGTGGAAACTTTGGAGGGTATTACGAAGAGACAGGTTGGAGTGATCAGGACTACGACGGCGGAGGGCATTACGAAAAGACAGATTGGAGTGGTCAGGACTACGACGGCGACACTTTTTATTGGTTCGATTAGGCCAGTCGGGATTCGCGCAATGTTTGCTATCTAGATGTTTGTAAATTGATACGAAATTGATTATTTAGCGGATGTAATGTATCAGGTTTTACATTGCCTACGCATTGGTAGTCCCCATCGCTGTAATCAACTGATCTCAATATGGGACAATCGTTCAAGAGCTAAGGCGGACTTGCCCATGAAAGATCAAAGCTGAAAGACTTTGATCTAGATCTACTTGCGTGATCTGTGATTCTGACGATATACACTGATGATGAAGTAATCTCTACCCTTATGACACCTCCTTCGTCAAGCCTGTCTGGATTTGCAAAGATGATAGGATATGCTTTTACAGCTTGCCTTCTGTTCCTGAAAAAGAACACTGTCCAACGCGCAGTAATAGTGCTATCTTATGCGGAGCAAGGGGCTTTGTAGCGAGTTAAACACCGGTAATAGAGTCATGTTTACCTCCCACGCCACGATTTCATGTGAACTTAGAAAGTCTCTTTTCGATAAAGAGCTGCCATAAACGAAGGTGTCAATCAGGTGGTGTTATACTAAAAAAGGAACGGTTTTAAGAATAAGCATGCTTCATATATTAAGCAAAGACAGGCAACGGAATTTTCCATAAGCTCTAGGCAAATATCATTTTAGATGAATCGGGTAAATGCCCTTGTATAAGTCACATTCAAAGACAAATCGATATATTACTCGTTAGATTGCTCGTCCCACTATTAGGTGGTAGCATCCGCCAACTCCGCTCCCCTGAGATCTACCATCGCAACGCTAACGATTCTACCGCAGCACCACGCAGCGAAGAAACGACTCACCAAAAAAACCCAGGCGCATGAATTCCGGAATTGCCGGTCTGCACGAGGCTTGATTAGTGCGCCGTGGCTGCACCGAGTCATGGAAGAGTTGCACGGTCCCGATTTTCCCGCGTATCGCATTGACGGTTTGATGAGAGGTGGTTTTTTGGGCAGGGAAAGCGTTTCCGGGATTGGACATGCGGGTGCGAATGACTTGCGCAGAAGTGTCCTGATGCATAATGCGATCAGCGGGTGGCAACGCCCCTAGACCCTTTGTGCCAGGCTGGTAGGTGCCGATCGCAACGACGCTCTGGGCTGCTGATCGTGCCAAAGCGTCTCGCCACTTCACCACACGGAAGCGTAGCCGCAGGGCCCCATACTACGAACAAGGCTACCAGCTTGGATATGAGCGCTTGCAAAGAATAGGGAGGCTGTAGAAGTGACGCTCTGATATTTGAATTAAAATCTCGTTGTTGTGCAGGGTTATCACAAAGTTGCAGGGACCACGCTGGCCGGCAGATCATTGACGGGATTGCGTCGAGCCTGTTTTAGCACCAGCGCATACCGTCACTATTTAGACGTGTAGAGCACTTTCCAGTACGCAGCAAATGCTGTGTTGTCCGTTGCACAAACGAAGTCCACAGTATCCTAAGCGCACTACATGACTGCCGATGTATTCTTTCGTCCCGAGAGCGCGTAGTCCAAAGCTGTTCGACCCTATTTATAGTTCGCCAGTTCTGATATCTTGATATAAGTTCGCCAAGTCCACGTCTTTGTGGGCCTCGCTCAAAATGAGTCGCGAATACAGCAGCTCCTACGTCTGTATCGCACACTGCATCGAGTTTTGGGTATGCTATATCCATAGAATGCGCAACCGTGCGATATGGGACTGAGACATCTTCATCAAAGCTGCGAGCCTGTCTGACTCGTTCAGTGACTGTGGAAAGCTGCGGACCATAGAGCGACTGGTTGAGAGGGGTCTAGGATGCCAATGAATCAGTTGTTCTCATCACAGCCCTTCGGGTTATTGTTGACTGGCTGCTATGTTCTGGTGTTATAGCTTTGCTGTCTGCGCGGTGATATGCGAAACTGCTGCGCTTCGGGTCGCTGCTGAGACTGCGTGAGGGAGCGGATATATGCGACAAAGGAAAATCGCCTCACTATCAAGCATGGGCCGTCTTTTTGGATTTAGGAGGAGGTTGTGCATATTTGTGTAAAGAGAAGTGCGCAGTCACAAAGGCAGTGCTCATTTGCTTTAGAAGAGTCGGTGGAGAAGATGGCCCTTCACTACTCCCGCGGCCGGTTGGAGTAGGAGCGCGGAAACCGGAGGCACCACCAGGACGTTAGCAGACGGGTGCTCACTTTCCTTTCCGTTCTCTCTATTTCTTTGTGAGTCTGTCAACCTGACACTATTTCCTGGCGCACCACAACCACCGACAATCCGGACAGACTGCTCCACAAACGGTCCAGTTCGCACGCCCGTCCACCACAGCTTCAAAGCCTTGTCGGAACTTCTTCGTCACTATCACCGTATGCGCGTATTAGCTGTGTCGTAGTCAATCGCCTCAATTCCGCGTCATTCCAACATAGTGTGACGGATCTGGCCCGCATCGACTCAGACACGAGCTTCCAGTGCCCGCGGCAGCCAACACCACATCAGTTCCTGACGGAATGGGCAGCTTTCCAGCTCCGTGGACGGAGGTAGAACTGCAGCCTTACAAGGACTACCCGATGCTTTACCTCGAGCGCAAATTAGCCAAGTACACTGTACGTTCCCTCCACACCATCACATCAGACAACCCAAAACGAGGTCACCTCAACGCCCCAACCAAGCCCATTGACTACACCCCTCCCAGACTCCACGAATGCGCACCAGCTTCATGGATGTTGACCCGGACGTGCGCATCATGATCTGGGAGCACTTCCTCCTCCTCTCCCACCCGATCGACATCCTCTCCGCCGACACGCCCAGCTCCTCCTCCCCGCCCCACCACCACCAGTACCGCTCCCTCCGCCCTCACCTCGCCTAGATGCGCCTCAACCGCGCTCTCCACGCCGAAATCGCGTCCGTCTTCTACGGCCGCAACGAGTTCCGCTTTACCAAGCCCGACCCGCCCCGCGCGCAGTGGCTCGTTCTCCAAGCTTTCCTCGACACCATCGGCGCCCGCCATGTCCGCCACCTGCGCCGCATCCACGTCGACGCGCCGCTGCGCGCCGACGGCGAGCGCTTCTGGGACCCGCTGCTGCTGGGCAAGCTCAAGGACGGCGTCAGGGCTGCCGCGCCGGGATTGCTGCCCGCGCTGCTCGGCACCACGGCGATGAAGAGACAGATGGCTGTCACGGCGGATGAGAGGAGTGGATGGCGCACGGTTGAGGGTCACATCGATGGCAGCGGATGGCGCCCTGACCATGTCGCGCGCGAGGCTACGTTCCGCAATGTCTGCCGGCAGCTGGAGGCGGCGGGCGCGCTGTGCAAGCTCGATCTGGTCGTCAAGCTCGAGTGGCAGCCGTACAGGGAAAGCTATTACACGCCCGTCGTCGTCGACGATGACGGCGAGGAGCGCGAGCACGACGACAAGGTTTGCTCCGGCGCGTGCAGCGAGGAGGAGCTGGCGGACCAGGAACACTGCCGCCGCCATCGCAACGCTTACGTCTGGACGTGCCTGGAGAGGCTGCGCGAGGCGCTGCCGCAGCTGGAGGTCGCGGTCGTGCTGCATCACGGCGACTGGGCGAGGCGGCGGTGGCGCAGGAAGCGGGCCAAGCTGCATCTGCCTGTCTTGCGGGAGGCGAGGGAGAGGGGATACATTATCGGGCATTCGAGTGTGGAGATGGATGAGGGGATGTGCGAGCCCGTGGGCGACTACGTCGTCACGTACGACGAGTACGTTATGCAGGATTCGGCGCCCCGACGGCCGCTTTCAGCAAGACTCGACGTTGGAATCGTTGGGGAGTGGGAGAGTGTTTTGCAAGAACTTGGCTTCACGAGAAAGCTTTGGTGGATTCACTTGACGGAATGGTCTCCACAATGGTAGGTGTGGGATTGGAACACTGCTCGACGGGACCTACGAGACAACGGACGACAGCTCAGCGACGTCGGTGTACACGCGTGCTGTGACACTTGAAGAATGCTCTTTTTAGACATCGGTTTTGGTTTCCATTGTGGGTTGGATTTAATATGTGGGCGTTCCTGCTAATTCAAGTTTGATTGCGTTATCGTCTGGCAAGTCATACCAGGCGCGGAACAAGGCGGGTTGCCCAGCCCAGGACGACCGGTGAACAAAGAACTCCACCACAATGCTCTCACTGTACAACTCGGAAGTAGTTGTCGGAGTTTCGGATATAACTGAACAATACAACCATCTTCACCTGACCGCGATGATGTTGTGGTTGCTTGCGAGCGGACGGAAAGCCAGGAATAGTTTGGGCTCACGTTTCAGAGGCAGATCAGGATGGCTGAAACGGCGGAAGTGCGAAAGGGGAACACCCGACGCCAGACGGGTTCCATAGACTTGCGAATATCATAGGACAACTGCTTTTACACTATAGTGGACTGACGCGCGCGAATAGGTTGGTGGCTTGAGGCTGTGCAAACTTATTGGGAAGTCATGGACGTAGAAGATCGCAGCATTGGCAATGAAAATGAAGTAGAAGCGAAAGAGCATGAAAAATTTAGACAGGTATAAGAAACACTTCATTTGCGTGCATATCTGCATTGTAGAGAGGGCACGAGCAGGCGCAGGTAGCAGGAATGGCGCACTGACTGGCACGAGCGACGCAGTGCGGGACGAGGTAGTGCAGTGTAGTGTCTGGGTGTAGAGGCAGCCACATTCCCAAGGGAGCGCTACTTTAGGCGCCATTGGAAGCCTCCTGGCATCCTATCATGCCTCTTAGATAGCGTGCGAGGGCGGCACACGGCTAGCGGCACGGAGGGCCGAAGCATTGGCGAAGTTCCAAGCGGGTGCAAAAGCAAACTGGTGGCCGCCGCCGGCGCCTCCTGGAGTGCGTCAGCCGGCAACGTCACGCTACTACGGCCGCCTCCTTGCGCACCTGGCGCCTACAGTGCGATCAGCGGCGCCCGAGGGGCTGCTGAGGGATTGAACGGCGCTGGCTGTGTACGACGGAGAGTGTAGCCATGCGATTCCGCGGCACCATACGAGGTAGGGATGGATGATCAGCGGCTGTGAAGATGTGCAGGGACTGGCAGCCAAGCGTCGGACTTATGCCATTCAAATGCGAGGATAACGCGATCCTGGGCTGGAAGGGGCAATAGACGAGCGCTTTTTTGCAAAAAGTCGGTGGCGTCCGCCCCACGGGGACTTAATCGGGTTTGATTGAGCGCAGAAAATCATGGGCTCATATCGAGATGGGGTCAATTTCTCACACGTATCCACCGGCAACGGCGCGCACCGGGTGGCGAAGCTTCTTCGTATTGTTTCGCGCAACATTCCGTCTGACGGGCGGCGGAGAGTGAGCGCGCGCGCGCTGCGGCCGAGAGGTACTCCAGCGGACGCGGCGGAGCGGACATGGCAGGTGGCACTGAGCGCCCTTGATGCTGAGATTGCGACGTCACGGTCTTTCGCTTCAGCATCCCGCAGGGCCAGCTGCTGCCCCTAAGCCCCTTTACGCCTTAGTCAGCGCCGGCTGCACCCTGAATGGGCCAAGCTTCATCAGCGCCTTCCATCAACCACCACACTCCCAACCCAACACCCCGCGCCGCAACTTGACTCAAGCAAACAATTCCCCAAGCAGCGCAGCCAGGTCGCCTCGCATCTCGACGTCGCGCGCGCCGCACCCGCCTCCTGCGCCGCCCGGCTGTGACGGCGTTCGACGCGTCGCGTTGTGTGTTTTCGGCTTGGCATTCTGGCCCAGTGAAGAGTGAACACAGCCCGCCACCTGACACACGCAACCTCACCTCATGCCCACTCCATCTGCGAGCCATGGTTTCCCATCAGAACACGCTTCATAGCTACTTCCACTCCCTTCACTCCCCTCTCTCTCCTACGCATCCGCTTCCGCAGCACCCGCATTCCACAGCATCCGACACCATGTCGACCGAGCCTGCCCCAGAGCGCGAGCCAAAGCCTCGCGCCAGCTCCGTCTACTCCGTCAGCACCCAGGGCGCCGACGAGCACGGCCGCAAGGCCCGCAAAGGCTCGCGCGCAAAGCACAGCTGGGAGTATGTCGCCGTCGATCCCGCCGAGGACGAGGCGCCACCTCCAAACGCAAGCAGGCTGGAAAAAGAGCTCTTTAGTTCCTTCACCAACAACTTCCTTGCCGGCCAAGGACGTCGCACAAGAGCTGCCGCCCTAAATGCCAGTCAACATTTCCACGACCATTCCGGCAGCGAGTCCTCGCATTCTCACCCGGCCTCGGAGAGCGCTTTTTCCACCACTACCACCAACACCCAGGCCTCGCCTGCAAGCTCACCTGCGCCGCCGTCAGCGCCGAATGCCAGCCGCAAGCGAAAGGATTCTGCCGCTCCCACGTCAGATTCGACTAGGAAAAAATCAAAAACTTCGACTTCAGCTGCTCCCGCTACTTCCGACCCAGCCTCCAGCGGCGCGACTGCGGCCTACGCTACTTCAGCAGCAGCGACTTCACACGCCGCATCGCCTGAGCCTCACCCAGCCCCCGCTGTCCAGCCTGCCCAACCCGTCCATCAGGACAAGTCTTCTGCCTTGACATCACGTGCACCCGAAGCCAAGGAATCGGCCAAGCGCAAGTCGACTGTCTTCGACGACGCGACCAACAAAACTAAGGCCAACAAAAAGCTAGACTCCAAGCCCTCCCCCGCTCCCGACTCATCTGAAAACCGCAAGCGCAAGCTCTCACCACCGCCAGAAAAGATGGCGCCGAAGCTGAAGAAGCCCAAAACTGGCGGCACTGCCACGACCGATAACGCTGCTGCGGCGGCAAAATCGGCAAAGGCCGCAGCCGCCCAAAAGCGCGACTCGCTCCTCCAGGAAGACGTCTACGCCCAAGCCCTGCCATGGACCAGCACAGCCACCCAGAACTACGCGCCCACTCACAGTAACAGCAAAGCCCTTTCCAAGCACGCGTATCGCTACGCGTACCCTCCCACGCGTGCACAGCTCGCCGAGCAGCTGGAGGAAATTACCCACCGCGGCATCGCCGGCGGACCCGCTAATTTTCCCACGCTGCGCGAGTACCGCGCCGCATGCGCCGCTGAAGCGGCGTGGCAGGAACGCGACCAGGAAGTTGTCGAGCGGATGCTGGACAATCCGCGTGTAATTGAAGTTCTGAAGAGACTGCGGGAACTTAACGACGAGATTGAGGCCGAGAGGAAAGGATCGTCCAAGGGTGCAGGAAAGGGTCACGGGAAGGGCGGACGCAAGAGGAAGGTGTCGTCGGATGATTTGATGGATGGGGATTAGGCCTGGAATGGTGGCAGGAAGAAGAATTTGGAGGACAAATGCAAAAGATTCGAGGAGAGCGCGAAAGCTGACGAGGACGACACTACTGTTTTTACGACGACATCGAGATGGCATTGGATTCTAGCGTGCGCAGTTGGTCCTCTATTTGATTTTGATCAGGGGAAAGAGTCGGCTTTTCTTCGACGGACTTGTCTAAGTATCCACCAGCGGGGAGCTTTGGAGGGGCACACAAAGAATGCGGGAAAAAGTGGAGAGAAACAGAAGTTTTGGAGGAGACGTGTTTTTGGATTCCTCCTTCCGTCAGACTGCTTCCAAGAAAGAGAGGCTTTTCTTTTCCTTCTTAGCACTGCAGATTGTCGGTCTCCGCCTGTTTCTTCCCTTTTCTCTTGTTTTCTGGTTTTCTTTTCTTCTCGACATTCGACAAAAACAACGATATCCACCAATTGCGAATAAACTATAAGAATTTGCGATCCGGCTTTTATTTACAGCAACAACAAACAAGGCGCTACGGGGTCCTGCACTCGTTTCTTGGAGTCCTTTGTCTCACTTTCGTTTGCTACGGCTGACTTTCTGGCGGCTGGCGATTTATTTTCTTTCCTTTGTTTTGCTCACACGGGGACGCGGTATCACAGAAAGAAGACTGGTCAAACAAGGTTGCCTCAAGGCTAAACAAATATTTGTGGGGGTTTTTTCTCTTATTTCCAACATGTTTAGCTTTGGAGTCTTGTTTGGGGGGAGATTTATCTTTGGTTTCCTTTGTAGGCGCAAAAATCAGGCAGATGTAGCAGTAGATTTCTGGAGAAGAATAGGTTCTACTTGTTTCCCATCTATCTCAAAAAGACTTTTGCGGGTTTGTGTAAACACGTGCTACCGTCGATTGGTGAAAAGTGGCTGCCTGCTGCTGCTGAGCTGTGATACCGAGGCTGAAAGCTGTGAGGCCGCCTTGCTGTGCGACAGTCTTCTCTTCCGTCCTTGGAGAAGCTGCTGCTGCCTGCTTTTTTCCTGCAGGTTGCCGCCTAACCCCCCTCTCTCCCCACACTCGATGAATTGGTGCCACACAGACACACAAAGGGGAGAGGCTGCCCTGTCCGTGCGGCTCTCCAGATGATCATCGTCATCAAAAACTGGGCACCATACGTGCGCCACGCCAACATGTGCAGATCGCACTTCTGCAGCGCTAACGTCAATTGCTGCGCACATTTCTGCTAATGCATTTGGTTCTAGAACTGTCTGTAGGTAGCGCAGAAAGGTAGACAGACAGCGGCCGGCGCTTTTTTCCCGTGCTCCATGTGTGTGTCGCGTTTTGTCTTTCATCTTCTCGTCAGATCGCTGCGCTTACCTCATATTAGCCTCAGCTCATCTCATCGTGTCTATCTAGAACCATGGCTGGTAGGATTGACTACTACTCATCGCGACTGCATTGATGCCTTACGCTTCCCGGTTGTCTTTCTTTCAGAGTGTTTTTCGTCCGTTGCTCCTCGAGGCATTTCTTTCCCGCGAGGCTGGCAACTGGGGCATGGCTGGCATCGCATCACGTCGTGGCACGAGTCTAACTGGGACCCATTGATGCCAGCTGTTCTCTCTCTCACAACCTCGCCCATACCCATGCCTTTCATCCCCAATCCGGACATGGGCCATGTGCGACAACACGGGTCCAGCCCAAACCCCCCATCTTATCTGAGAATGACACGTCCCTTTGATGCGCAGGTCCCCCGACCGGGATAGACCCCGAGTAAAAACAGACACGCATGAGCTTCGTTCGTTATATGCTTTAATAAGAACAGTCATCACGAAACAGACGAATCACCGGTCGTGATGTGGGGTTTGTTACTTTTCGAAGAAACTCTGGTCGAGAAAGGATGGGGGAGGGATTGCTGATGAGACAGCTGTTCGAATTCCCATTCGTCCAACCACCCGTCGCGCGCGCGCCAGCGGGATGAATAGCGTTACCCCAAGCGACGACCCAATCATCAGCCAAGCGAACAAAACGGAGCTTCTCTGATAAGCGCCCACTCACTACTTACCACTGCTCTCTCGAAACGAGACGAGACGAAAGGCGAGAAGCGAGGCGACGGGCTGTTTTGCAACAAGTGGTAGGTAGCAGCTAAGCGCCCACGTCAGAGCAGCGAAAGGAAAGCGTAGACGGGGGTTATGACGTCGGTGTAGGATCGGGCCATTTCTGCTGCCGCTGACGACTTTATTCCCCACACGAACCGTTTCTTGTCTTGTCTCTCGGTGCTACTCACCTTTCACCTCGGTGTTTTTTCATTCCTTTGCTTTCTGTTACGCTGTATAGCAACAGGGGGTAAAGGAAGAATACGAGGTTTATGCGCGATGGTATGGGCTGGGTTGACGCACATCCATTTCCGGGCCGTCCCGATGAGGGGGTTTTGGTCTAAGACGGACCGGGTGCCTTGTTTTTTACCCGGGGGTGGTGTGTCCGCCAGCATCGTCGGTCTCCGAAGTCGTGTCTACTTGTTTCCTGCGCGCTTCTCTTTTTTTTTTTTTTTTTTTTGCTTTTGCTGGGGACGTCATCGTTGTCTTTCGTGCTGTAGAACTTCAACGGCTGGGTTGTTGAGAAACAACAGTTGGACAAGAGACACCCGGTGCACGAGACAGACGGCATCAACAACAGCAACATGATGTGACAAGAACGCGTGACTTTCCAACCCCAGCCAGCAGGGTGCAACTAACTTTTTGCAACACTAATTCCCAGCGAAAATGCAGGGTAGTGCAGGGATTCTACACCCAACGATTAATAAAAGTGGACAATTTCGTTTCTTTCTCTTTTCCCTGCCCTTTCTCTAGCTGCGCGACATTATTGTAGTATCGGTTGGACGACGACGATTGCTGGCGGCGTCAGAAGGATACCTTATCCCTGTTTCACTGGGCCCCAAACCAGACAAGGGGAGATGACGCACACACTCCGACCCAACAGGCCTGCCTGCCTGTGTGGGGTAGCGTCTTTGCGTGACACTTTCCTCCCCGTCCAGCCCCCACCGACCCGACCCTTGCTTTACCCTGCTTGCTGCTGCTTGCCGGCCTTCCCGATCCTGCGGCACGGGCTACATATTGCTACTTACTCAGCCCTGCGTTTGCTTATCATCGGGAGACTTTATTAACTTACGGAATAAATAGAAAAAGAGGTGAGTCTATCCCTCTAGATAACGATGAAACTGCATTTTCGCGATTATGGCCTTGATTGCGACTGTTGTTTCTGTTTTTTTCCTTTTCGTTGTCGATAACGTCACGATGCCTTGCCACAACGGCGGCAGGTGCAGCGTGCGTGACGAATTGCACGCCATTTTGATTGCGGCGGTGCTAGCTTGCTGCTGGTTGGTGAGCCTCGCATATGCGGTGGTACCACTACGCAGCCCACGTAAGACGACCGTTTTATCGATTTGTCAACCGGGAGAGGGGGCGCAGCAATGATTTGCCCTTTTCGCTTCCTTCTTTTCAAATGCGTTTTCGTTATTCCATTCGTTCGCTGCTTGGCTTTGAAATGATTGGATGGCAGGCAAAATTCGCTGCAACGTCAGGTGATGGGTGAATCCGGTTTTTCGCAAGGGTCATTGATTGGAGATCTTGTTTTTGCTGTTCTCGGAGTCGTGGAGCGGGCTCCGGGGTCGTCCGAGAGGGTTTGTTGTGGGGGCCGTCCCGAAGGGGAGTGGGAAGCCCTCATTCGCCCACGTCATCGTATGGTTGCACATAGAACGGGATGCGAATCTCAGCTTATTGCGGGGCCACATTATTGGTTTGTTTCTTTTCCGGGCGATATCTGTTTAGAGGAGGTTAGAAAGAGCCACAGAATGATGCGCACGACCGTAAGCCGATAGAAGTACACGATCCAAATCAAGATACCCTCAAAGATCCCGCAGCGATGACATATCAATGTGGCATAAGGATAACTGCACTGCTATTGAGCGAGTTTTGAACAGCATGGTCATTGAAGTAGCCTAGAATTCAGCTTCAAGAATGCAGGCTTTGGATTGATATGCCGTCTGCCATCAAACTCCCTATAGGTACATCTTAACTTCCACGTTACGTTCAACGAGCTGCTTGTAGCATAGACTCCAACAATAATTAGCTATGCTAAATTCTTCGTTTAATAGTAGATATACATTTCTTAACAATAGTACGCCATTTTTATAGTACTTTTACACGCTCGTCTTAATACTTCTTACTCTCTATATAAGAAGAGTAGTATCTATTAAACTAAGACCCTAGTAAGTATTTAGAAAGAACTTCTATAGTATAGAATAGTTATTTTCGTATCAGTTCTTAGAGATTAAATATACTAATTATCTTTTATTAAGAAGCTTTAGATCGTAATAATTCTAATTCTATCGATTAGACGTAGTCTTCTTATCTACTATACTACGTACGTATAGGTTCTCTCGAGGGTAAGAGAGATACTAGAATAAATGATTCTAATTACTAGTCCTCTATTTAAGCTTGTATAGCAAATCTCTAATCACTATAGCATGCATAATTGCGAGAGAAGGTATCATATAAGCCACAAACAGTTACAAATAAAACTGAAATATTTGAAAATAGGAGAGACTAAACACAAAAACTAATTCCCGTCTGGAACTCTCAGATCAGTATCCGACCTGGCACGTCGGTTAGAATTCAAGCGGAATGCTCGTGCCTGGAGCTCACTTTCGCCACATTCGCAGCTTGACCCAAAGAGATAACCTGTACAGATCCAGATACAAAGCTTAGAACGATTGACCATTGCCAATTCCACCCGTAGACAACCACAGCTGAGATCGCTGCTGAAACACTGACTGCCAAGCAGATCAAAAGCCAGGGGTATTCGAGCCATTCTTTCGACCTTTCATCAGCATGGGCTATGTACAGTGTGCAATATGTAGAAGGCAAAAGTATGAATAGCTGACTGAGCAGCACCCAGAAGCCATCATCGTTGTGAATTGTCTCCTTATTTGGAGCGCACGAGGGTCCACGCTGTTTGTGAAAAGCGATAGTAATCATGCAGCCACCAAGGATTTGGAAAAGTGAGAGGACAGCGATGAGTGTGCGACGGTTGAAAACTCGAGTCTCCTTGGGGAGTTCCGATGGACTTGAGTCTCTGCTCCTTTGGGAAACATCATCCGTACTAGTACGGGTCACGACACCTGCCTGGTGAAATTCTTGAGGTGGCATTTCCTGATCCACTTGATCAGGCGATATGAAGTCTTGGCCTTTAAATAGAGTTGCTGTAGGCGGTGCATTTGGTTGAGCCAGTGCATTTCTCGCTGTGATCGATGGCGTCGGATCTAGGATGACTTCATGATTTCTTGAAGGCGGCGAAATAACCGGGTGCTGGTGAGCCTGAAGTTGGTTCCCATCCGGTGGATCTGTCACATCACGACCCACAGTAGTACGGTTATCATGCCTAGAGCCTGGCGACCGTCTACGTTCCCTCCTTTGACTAAGCTTTTGGGGACGAGTTCCTTCGGTGGCTTCGGAGCTAAAATTCATTTGAGTATTTTTTTTTTCTCAAACTTCAGATGCACCTGATGTTCGGGTCCCTTTTGGAGACAAACCTTTTGAAGCCGGACGCGGAGCCATGGTCCTCAGACTCACGATGCTGACCGCTCATAATCGTCGAAAGGTTGAAAACTGAGGATGGTGATATGCTCTCACGCTAAGTCTGACTGCAATTTCAGCAACTCTTGATTAAAGTGTCTCTAAAGGGCCCCTGGGGCTGGGGAGCGATGCTTACGGGTTATAGGATGGAAAGAAAAACTTAGGGTTTAAGCTTCTTGAATGAGAGGTAGGGAGACGTCAGACCAAGATCCAGCGTGGTTGTAGACACTCTCACGAATATGACATTAGGCTGCATTTTATAATCTCAGTCACATTCAACCCGTGGCTAACCAGATGGCTTGCCTGGAGGGAGGCAACAGTTGCCTTCTTTTGCCTTTATTTTTTTTTTCTTCCTCTTGCGTACAATTTTGCATGATCTATGCTTACGAAGCAAGCCGCATAAAGAGATAAGCCAAGGCTATTGGAGGACCAGATGCGCAACTAGAGGTGCACAGGCAATGTCAGCATTCACATCACAACTTTATTGGGTGAGTTTAATGATCCTGCTTACACGCATGTGCTGCTGCATACACGTGAGTGTTGCATTATGAGTGGCGCATTCTCGCATTTCCTATGCAACAGAACTTAGTCCAATTTCAAGCCTGAACGGCCCATACAGCTTTATTTAGGTATCGTCTAGTTTGCTTCAGTCGTTCGACTGTAGCTGAAGTTGACCATCGCAAATTGACTACGGCCGCATTAGCCGTGCATGAAGTCGAATGTCTCCTCTGCCACCGCAGTGTCTTACTTCAAAACCTGCTCATGCGGATTCTGTACGTGCAGTGGCGTTGAAGTATATGATCTCGTGCTAGCAGAAGGAGTGCTTGATATCGGAGCAATTTTGCCGTACAATCTTTCCGGTAGCCAAGCTGCAATAAATGTATTCAATATTCGGTTGCAAAACAATCCTCCATAACTACAGTTTGGCAGTTTCAAGTTAGTAAAAGCATCATCGGGCTTTCTATACTCACCCCACCCAGTGTTGTCGTACGACGTACATACGAGGTATCTTAGTAGTATACTTCCTAAAAGTTGAACTGATTTCCGCATTACCCTTGGCCTTGCCCTGAACCAAGACACTCATTCCCTCCGCCTCCGGCACTCTAACTTATGCCGCCTACTCGCAATCGTCGAAGGGCGCTGAACGTAAAGATTATATACTGTCATGACGAACGCCTCTGTAAGTTTAAGTGAGCTGTTACAAAATCTTGTTCTGAAAGTAGGCCACTTGTCCTTGAACTCCCGTCTGTAGGTAAATCTCACCTGTCTGCACATCATTAGTATATAAATAAAAGCCAAAGAAAGGTTATAACGAGTCAATTAAAGGAGCGGTTTCGTTTTATCATTGAGTACGTAAATTCGGCGCCGATTGTTTCCATCTTATTGGATATTTTGGAAATATAGCGAGTTTAGGCGGCGTACTGGATCTTCAAAACCCAACAGTACTCACCCTTCCCCTCCATCTCCGCCGGCCAAGTAAAGCTGACCCCACCATCAACCGCCTCCCATTCCACATCCAGCCCCTCACCCAGCACGGTAACACTATCGCCCGGCAACACCGGCAACGGCGCTTCAATCAAGACGTCCTCACCCGCAACCGGCTCCTCCAAGAACAAAACATAAAACGCGTCATCATTCTGCGTGAACCGCACATCCCCCACCTCCGGCGTGACGAACCAATACGTAGTATTAAAAATCGCCTCGTCATGCTTCTTGATCCACTTCCCCGCCTCCCGCAGATTCTCCGCCTCGACCTCAACAATCGACCCATCCGCGCGGGGCCCGATATCAAGCAACAAATTCCCATTCTTCGACACCATATCAACCAGCGACGTCACAACCGTCGACGCATTCATATACGCGTCATCAGCCGTCGCGCGGTTGTACCCGTAACTATACGGATCCATGCCCTGGTTGCTCTCCCACTTGCGGGGCGAGACGCTGCTGAAGGTCGTGTACTCGGGGGTATCGAAGTCGCTGCCCTGCGCGATGCCGCAGCGGCTGTTCATGGTGGCCAAGGGGAACTTGTTGAACCAGGCCGCGGCGAAGGCGGCAGAGCCGTTGGCCGCACCGCAGTCGCACCACATGATCTCCGTCTCGTAGTCGTAGGCCAGGATCTCCTGCTGCGGCACCATGACATCGGCGATGAAGTCGTCGACCTGGATGTGGCCGGTGTAGGGCTCCGTCTCGCCTGTGTACTGGTTCGTTGCGAGGATGCCGGGCCAGGAGGTTGATGCGTTGCCTTCGTTTTGGGCGAAGCCGTAGGGTCTTGTCACGTGTGCGTTAGTTTCTAAAACACCACGGGGGTGGGGCGGATCGGGGGGATCGGCGCGCGTACTTACCCGAAGTCTGGGTTGTACCATTCGGGCAGGGAGAAGTAGGTGCCGCGGTGCAGGTGCGGCTGGTAGGTTTTGGCGGCGTCGAACAGCTCTCTCAGGAGATCGCGCTTAGGGCCGTACTTGAGGGAGTTCCTGTTTGAGGTGGCCTTGGTGTCGAAGCCGGCGAAACCATCGTGGTGCTTGGTCGTGAAAACGAAATACTGCGCGCCCGCGTCGGCGAAGAGATCGACCCAGGCCTTGGGATCGTAGTTCGCGGCGGTAAAGTTCGCGAAGAAGTCGTCGTAGTTGACGTCCGGGCCGAAGGTGCGCAGGTGGTAGTCGTACGTGTCGGCCTTGTCGGCGGCCAGGTGGTGCGAGTACCACCAGTACCATTCTGCATACACCTCGTAGGGGGTCGAGTTGCCCCAGCCAGGCACGGAGTAAGGCCCCCAGTGGATAAAAATACCGAACTTGGCGTTGTTGAACCATTCAGGGGATTCATGCAATGTGAGACTGTCAAGGGACTCGGTGTAGTCCTTTAGGCCAAATTTGGTGTCAGGGAAAGTAAAAGTGATGGTCTCATTTGTGCTCGAGAGCTTCACTACTGCAGTCCCATTGGTGGATCCTACGACTCCGACGTTGACCTTCTTTTGGTCACCGACTCGGAGGCGTTTGATTTGGGCTGGCTTGACTGTTTCAACGCCGGGGGCTTCGATAGAGACTTCAACGCCATCACCGTGTATCCAGGATGGACCGGAATTACCGACAGTCACTTCGACAATCTGCACACCGGCATCGCTTTCGTCCTGCTTTTGGGTGGGGCGGATGTGGTGAACCTGAACCCCTGAGGCGCCTCGCAGCGACAAAGCAAAGACATGCATGCGGCCGGTTGTAGTATTGGAAGTAGATGGCAAAGAGATGGCCGTCAGCTGCTTGGTAGGGTCCAAGGCACCGGTCCACTCGTAGACGTGGGTTGTGTTGAAATTGGTGTCATTGGAAAGGAAGCGGTATGGCAGGATAATCTCGCCCTTGTACATGGTCAGGAAAGCCCACCATGGTTCTGCGCGGATCTCAAGAACAGAAGTTGTGTTATCGGCATAGATGAAAGTGATGTTGTCAGAGACGATGGTATCTCTTTTGTCACTGGCGACCAACAGCTGAGCGCTGAGGTAACTCGCCGGCGGTACAGGGACAGTCTGTCCGAGACAAAGCACATTGTCGCTGGCATTGGAGAGCGGGGCAGCAGGAAACAAGTAGTCGACTCCAGTAGCGGTCGAGGTGAAGGAGCCAGAATACTTCAGCTCGGCGGCCGGGTAGGATTGCAGGGAGCCGTCGAAGTCGGCATCTCCAGGAAAGCTGCCGAAGGCTCTGTTGTTGAGGTACTGGGTGAGCGGAACGGAAACGGCCTGCTGAATATCAGTTTTGCAGCGTGAAGCAGAGATCTGCGATGCTCACTTGGCTGGTGTTTGCGCTGCGGCCATGTAGTGGTGAAGGGGCAGCCGCACAGCCCACGGCGGCCACTAGAAGGTAAGCAGCACCAAAACTCGGGAGCACCATGGCTGCAGAAAAACAAGAGACGCGCAATTGAGCAGAGAATGGACGTGATGGTAGCATTTTGATATCTATTTCGCCTCCCACTTTACCTGGTTTGCCGACTGTAACCTTCACCTGCTACGGCCATATCTCTGCGCGGGGAAGGCTAGCGATTGACATGACTCCGCACTTCGCTTTAGCCGGGCGGGGACGGCGCTGAACAGCGATGGCCGCGCAAGAGTGGGTGTATACATGGTGGCAAAGCGATGGTGTTGCAGTTTGGACGAGACAGCGGACAGGCTGGAGTGTGGTGAGTGAGCGACAGGCGCGCAGTGGGCGCGCGACAAAGGAGGGCGTGAGAGGGTGCCTGAGGCTAACCGCTCACGGCGTTTACGGTGTACGAGTAGGCGCAGCTGCAGGTACCGTCACCTCAGGCGATAAAAGCGCGTCATTCGAGGAGTGCCGCGCTCCACAGCAATGACCTGGATGCAACATTGCGCTGTCGATCGGGTTAGGGGCCGACGCGTTATCGCACCGACGCGGGTTGACGTGGGCGGAAATAGAGGCTCTGAGTGGTTGGGGGGCGGAGAGCGCTGCAAATCCGAGCGAGTCGTCCGAATTACGTCACGTGAATCGCGCGGCTGCCGTCTCGGGGCGCTGGGCTCCGACGTCCGCGGAACGGAGTGGCGAGCTTCTCGACCGTTGCGGGCGTTTCAAGGCGTCTGGTGCAGAAACACCAGCGCTGTGCCGCTCGCTCGGCAGTTCATGCTTCGCCGTTTCGCAGCTCTGCCGTGTCTTGTCTCGTCGGGCGCAGGCCCAGACTCCGCTCCGCCCTGGGAAAACTGCTCGCTTCCAGCTCCCGCCCTCAGATCACTAACGCTTTCAGCTGCATCTGCCAGCCATCCCAGGGCCTTGAAACACCCTGCTGGCAACGCCCCTGACGCTCCTCATGTCGCTACGCGCCGCACTTCGCTGACGGCCTGACGGTGGAATGACGGACTGCGAGCTCCGATAGCTTCTCCGCCCTCCTCACCGTCTCCCAACGCTCCGCCCGGGGACCTAAGGGTGGGTCCGATCTATATTGATGTCTGTCCCACGATAAATGAAGGCCGCGTGCTGGTGGCTACGCCTAATTGTCCGCGTTGGGTGTGGGCAGATCCTTGCCGCGGGCCAGGTACTGCCTGTGCCACCACAATGCTTCCTGAAACTGCTGCGATCTTCTCCAATATCACCTCCCGATGTTTCGAACTGATGAATGCCTAGCCCGCCTAAACAGCTGTTTAACAGCGGCAAGCCGTGCCAAGACTGCATGCCCATGCTTCAACACCCTGCTCCGTCCATGAACCCGAAGCGCCAAGCCGTCAACCGCAAATCTCCCGGCGTTTCTTCACTGTTTCCCGTGTTATTCCACCTACCGACGCCCTCCACACCTAGTCGCTTGTTTTCTTGGCAGCCCGCCGGCTACGCAATAGATGCTGACTCTGTTTGATCTCCACTTGAGCGTTTCACGGAACTCTCCACATAGAATCACCTCTACTTCGTGTCTGCCAAAAGGCTTGTCATGGCTGGGCTCCTGATGGTGTTTAAAGAGCTGTGACTTCGCTCGTTGGAAGCTTTCCTCGACAGGTTCACCTCAACAGTTCTCTACTTCATTCGTTCCTTGCTGTGCAAGACCATCCAGACGGACATTCCACACTTCAATCTTTGAAAGCCAATCCAACTTTGCCAAACCAAACAAACAAACAAACCAATCCATCAAAATGCAGTACTCCATCGCTCTCGGCCTCGCCGCCATGGCTGCCTCCACCAACGCCTTCATGGTCCCCCGTGACCCTAGCATGGCCTGGGGCTTCCCCAACGCCCGCCAGAACGCTCGTCTGGCTGCTGCCGCCGCCACTCCTGTCACTACCCCTGGCTCTGGCGCCACCCCGGTCGTCACCCCTGGCGCCACTGCCGCCGCCTCTGGCTTCCCTGCCTCTTCTGGCACCAGCCAGCTCTCCGAGCCCATGACCGTCACTGGCAACTTCGACGGTGGCATGAAGGCCTTCGGCCGTGGTGTCGACTGCACTGGCCAGTCCGAGGGTGGCGACAGCGATGCCGTCTTCATGCTCGAGGAGGGCGCCACCCTCTCCAACGTCATCATCGCCGCCGACCAGATCGAGGGTGTCCACTGCTTCGGTGGCTGCACGCTCAAGAACGTCTGGTGGACCGCCGTCTGCGAGGACGCCTTCACCATCAAGGAGCAGGGCGCCTCCGACACCACCCACATCATCGGTGGTGGTGCCCGCGGTGCCGAGGACAAGGTCCTCCAGCACAACGGTGGCGGTACCCTCGCCGTCTCCGGCTTCCTCGTCGAGGACTTCGGCAAGTTCTACCGCAGCTGCGGCAACTGCGACGACATGCCTGAGCGTCACATCACCGTCGACGGTGTCACTGCTACGTCCGGCAAGGTCCTCGTCGGCATCAACTCCAACATGGGCGACACTGCCACCATCTCCAACACCTGCGCCACCAGCGTCGACACTGTCTGCCAGGAGTACACCGGTGTCACTGACGGCAGCGAGCCCGAGGAGGCTGGCTCCGGCCCCAGCGAGGCTTGCAAGTACGCCGAGGCCGACGCCCAGGCTTGCTAAGCGCTTTCACTCCAAGTTTCGAAACCCTTCAGGCACCTTTTCTGCCTTATGGAATCATGTAGGGTTTGGCAAAAAATCTCCGACTGGAAAATTTCCCCATTTTTTTCTGTAGATATTGGACCGGGAGTCCGCAATCTATATATAATTGTCCTCACTTTTGCTTGGTTTGGTGATGTCTGTGTTGACGCATGTTGATAGTGACGGAATAGTGCTGACTCAGCATCGGCTAGCAATAGCGGCGCACCAAGGGAAGCGCAACGCTCAACACCCAACGTCAGACCGACTCGCTGCACGCCCATTCGTCGCTGGAACCATCCCCGGTCGCCTATTAATTAACGACCCCGCCCCTCAGCGATCGACTCCTCTTCGCTTCGGGTCGTTGCCGGATGTAACCGAGTTTTTCCGCGTCCTGGGTTTCACGGCGTCTCCAAGGCCGCGCTACAGCTTGACACCCGTCGAAGGAATCATCCAGAGGAATCTCTTATAGGCATGGCTAAGGTCTTGGTAGGGCACATGCTTGCACGCGATACGACTTCCGGCCAATAAGGTTTGATCGCCAAGGTTGCTACCGCTCCTGGACGTGATGGAACGCCTATGCCTTGTTTGACCATCACTATCAACCTACATCTATTCATCGCATCAGCACCCTCTCATTCATATAGTTCTTTGGACCTCTTTCCTCGGCCGAACCCCCATATGGAGTCTCCGTTGCTCCGCACTTCCAGAACCTTTCACATGTTCCATCATCTGACAATCGGCCGAAATTTCAGCCACAACCCGCAAAGAGCCGTCTCCGCTCCCGCATACCCGCGGGGATTTTTGTCAGACGTCTGAAGTTGTTGAGTATGCGCTCAGGCTTGACCACGTTCAGAGGCGACTCTCCGAAAGACATTACACCTCTTGCCACCGCTTGGTCACTTGAGCTGCAGAAATAGGCCGGCGACCTCCGACACTACCTACATGTCAGTGACCGCTCTCAGGAGACAGGCCTCGTTCTGCGCCGCAGTTGCTACCACTATGTAGTCGGCCTATCTGCATTCCCTGTTCTCTCTCCACTAAAACATCACCTGATGCAGATGCGTCCGTGTCCCCCGCCAATCCACGCGATCAGCAGCGCCGCGTCCGTGGCAAGCAAGCACGGTAGCGTTGCATCTGCAAGGAACCCTTGCTGCCCTTGCTCGATTTGCCGAGAGCAGAGATCCAGCCACACGATTGCTCTGAAGTCAGTGTCCGTGCTACACCATCGAACTGAACTACTAATCATTAACTCTAGTTAGTCATCTACAACGTGCGATCCAACGGAAATAAGAAATGCTTTATAGACATAACCGCAGTGTCCCCGACGTCCCACACTCTGACGCAATCTTTCTCCGGAGCTTCCCCGAACCTTGATGAATGTGGACTTGCTTGCCGGGGATGTGCTGCGCCGCAGTGGAAACTTGGGATAAGTGCTACGTGCTAATGGAACTCAGGACGCGCTGTCGGTATTGATTGATGCCCGAAAAAAGATCTGCATTGGTCCTCATGTGCACCTTCGGTCTCAGAACTGTTCGCTGCCTGGACGAATGCCTCGTTGCGTATACAGAGCATGGTCCACCAAACCCTAGTGTCTCGGAAATAGCTCCGCCCGGGGTTCTTGGACCACCTCCTGATAGCAGCTCTATCCTAACCTTGACATACACTCATGGTCCATTTCTGCCAAGGTCTCGATTCTCTTCACGGTCCGAATACGAAGGCGGCCCCAGAACGCAGCGAAGATGAGCAGAAACCGCATCCGCTCAGAAGTCAGCTACACCTACAAATTTCTCTCCACATGACTCAATTGGGACGACCGCTTTTCCAATCGAGAGGACTTTATTATGCGCTTTGCTATTCCCCACCATCCTTTTGCTTTTCACCGCTAGTTGCGCGCGCTTAATGCTCTGCCGCATGCCTCCCTAAGCGTACGTATATGCAGCACGCCCAAAAGGGACCCTGTCAGTGGACCGCTGTTTTGAATCACGCTCATTTGATTGCTGGTCAAATGATAAGCGCGGCTTTTCGCCGGCCGGCAGATGTGATCTCGATTCAAGACGGCGAACAGCCGCGGGATCGACCCGTCGAAATGATGGCAGACGCGGCACGGGGGGAACGGGCGGGATGAGGCGCGTCTGGCACGGCAGGAACCGCCCCTTTCGGGAGTCGAATGGGCGAATGGGCGCGCTTCCCGAGCAACCCCGCTTGCTCGAAACGGGAAACCTCAGGCACCTGGTGGTGGTGCTGGGGGCATATTCCGGTTTGGGAAATGGATGGAAGGACGTCTGGCTGGCCTTATTCGACATGATTCCGCGAGGAGCTTCAACACCTGCGCCACAGGCCCGAGTCGAAAAACATGCCACATTCCCAGAGCAGTGGCTAAGTTCTCCACCTTCGCTAAGGAGCGAGCTCCGCCGGGCCGATATCGCCTGCCGGCCGGCCGTCCAATCCTGACTCGCCAGGTGGCTGGCCGGCCGGTTCCTTACGGCGCAGGGAGAGGTAGAAGGGGAGGAGTCAATACGACGCCATTGTTCGACCAGCAAGGAGGAAGCTTGGGGATGCTATTGGCAGGGCCCGGGCTAGTCAACCGTAGCTAACGCAATCGGCTATGCATCGGCGAATTTACCACGCGACGAAGTCACAACGGCCGCGCCAACCCGTGCCGCTGGGGGGTCCGCGCAACCAACTCTCCTCCCTTCCCCCCCACCCCACCCGTCCCATTTGTTCGTGTGCCTCCCTCGCCCGGCAGCCAGGCACCAGGACCAACCCGCCACACGCCCCGGGACCGGGCTTCATTCGCTCTTCCACCAAGAGAGAAACGTGACCCTGAAACGGTATCCGCCCGGAAAAGCCTCCAGTTACCAACCCAGCGGAACCTTTTCATCCTTTTTTTCTTAGAGGGGTCACGAGTAGAAAAGAGAGGAGATCGCGCCAGCTCCAGCAACTTCTGTTTTTCGCACACTTCCCACTGGTCGACAGGGTTTTGAGAGGAACTTTCTTCCGCACTGCCCATTTTTGTTTTCTTTTTCTGCCTGCTACTTTTTTTCCCCCTCTTCCCCAGACTTTATGCACGTAAGCGGGGCCTGCGCCTGCATACAATCTACATACAGCCCACACACGCTACACGAGCCGAACTCCCGCTGCCGCCGCCGCTCGCTGCACGCCTGTTGCTACAGCTCGCGCCGAACCGAAGCCACGACACCGCAAGGCTGAAATTCGAGAACCCTGGCTCCTACCACTAGACGGAGAGCGAGAGAGAAAGCAGCAGCTGTTGTCAAAAAAGCGCTGCCGTGTGTCACTCAATTGTTTAGCACACCAGCAGTCATGGATTCGTGGGTCGACCCAAACACCTTGTAGCTTGCCCGTGTTTTTGTTTTTATTTTTTTTTTGTTTTTTGCTTTTTTGGTTTTTCGTTACCTTCTTCGAGCACCGCCCACCATCCCCGGAACTACCTCCACACCTCAAACCCACCACATGAA
The DNA here is from genome assembly GCA_023089105.1 of Lasiodiplodia citricola. Taxonomy (NCBI): domain Eukaryota; kingdom Fungi; phylum Ascomycota; class Dothideomycetes; order Botryosphaeriales; family Botryosphaeriaceae; genus Lasiodiplodia; species Lasiodiplodia citricola. Next base: position 10,849 of record JAJNLL010000100.1, on the reverse strand, counting down.
TCACTCGTGCCCCATCGCACCCCTGACTCTCTTCCCCTTCATTCCCGTCTTCCCCGAACACATCATCTCGCCCCGCGTAACCCAAAATAACACACCGCGTGCCCCACCCCTCCGCTCGCCCTTCTTCTACCCCTTCTCTAAAAAACACCCAGCAAGGCACACCCCGGCTAACCATCGCACCCCGGCCCCTTTTTTTGCTTTCCTGCAGCCTTCTCCCCGGTTGGTTGCGGAAAAGCAAAAAAAGGCTCGCGCCGGGAAGCGCGCGCTCGACCAACAGCCCGGAAATGCGCATACTCCAGCTGATCGAAGAGGGCGGCGCGCCGTCGGTGCGCGAGCTGTCGTCGCTGTTCGACGCGCTGGAGCCGATCGCGCCCGAGGACCTGCTCGGCGACTGGTCCGGCGGCGATTTTTATAGTCCTTCCGACACGGACGACCCGCGCGCCGAACCGACGGCGCCCATGCACCCGTGCCACGCCATGCTCGAGAATTACCGGTGGGCGGGGATGGTGGTGAAGAGTGTGGATGAGGTGTTGCCGGTTATGAGTTGGACGGATGATGGGAAGAGGGTTGAGAGTTCGTATTGGGGGGGTGCGCAGGTATGTTCTTCTCTCTTTCCTTTCTTTTTTTTCTCCGGTCTCTTCTTTCATCTTCATTTTAGGGCGTTGTTCTTTTGGTTCTACGTGTTGTCGGATACGTCTTTTCCTCCGTGCTATGCTTCGGCTTTCTCGTCGTAGTATCTGCCATATACTCTGCACGAGGAGCACGATTTCATGATTCAGTTTCTTCATTTCAGTCTTCGGCCAACTATTCAATATCCATCTCTTTACTTTCATAATCATTTCATTCTCTATTACACTCGCAGCCATAGTGACCGTGGACATGCACAGCTCCGCGAACTCAAGTTCAATGGCGTCGTCTCGACCAGTCTCATTTTCGACTGCTATCCAATCATCGACCACTTCCGCCGCGTTTCGGATAACACGCTCATGGCTCTGCTGGAGGCGAAGGAGAAGAATTTGAAGGATGCGGGACCGTATTACTTTTGGGTTAGGAAGTAAGGAGGGAAGAAGGGCAACACGGGAGCGAAAGAATGAAAAAAAATAAAAAGAATCGTGTTTGGAAGGCCGGCTGCAAAGAATAGAATCAACAAGGGAAGATAGCGCCGGTAGTTTCGAAAAAGAGCAAGAGAATAGTAATGAGGAGGAAAGAGAAAGTTCTTCAGACACCGTTTTCTTTTACATTTCGGGACAGTGGCAAGGCTTTTTTTTTTTTTTGACAGATGATTCTGGGTAAAGCGCTGATATACATGCAGCACTACGTCACCTTTCTGGCGCATTAGAGTAATGGGCTAGTAAGTCTCTTTCCGTACAGGTGGCTTCATTTCTCTATCTCTAACATCTATCGTCTACATTTCCAATTTTATCGTCAATCCAACCAGATCTTATATTTCCTTTCTCCATCATACCCTTTGAGATCCTTCGTGTCTACTTGGAGATAGGTCGACTCCATGATTTTTTGCGTCGCTTCGAAACGCAAAGCGCCTATACGGCGGAAGTGGTTCTCCCCTTCAGCAGGCTGTAGTATGATACCGACCCCATCGCACAAAGGGTCTAACTCTTCAGCAGCACAGTCGCCGTCATCCTCCCCAGCATTTTCGGCGTCCTCGACGGCCTCAACAGCCTCGATGACTTCATCTTCGTCGTCTTCATTGTCCTCATCTTCATCATATTCGTTGTCCTCGTCGTAGTCGTCTCCCCAGCCCTCCTCCTCGAAGACTTCAGCAGTAGCAGCCAGGATCATGAAATAGACCACGGCACCGTGCTCGGGGACCATGTCAGGAAAGGCTTCTACCCGATACTGATCCTCTTCCCACCCCTCGATCTCAAGCCTGTAATCCTCCCTCCCCGCATCATACACGCACCGCGCGCGGCTAACGTGGCCATACAACGCAATCGAGTTCGACGCCAGCTGCGGATGCTCATCTCTCAGCTTCTCCGCCTCCTCTTCCTCGTCAACCTCCCCACCCTCCTCATTCCCCTCCCCAATCCTCCCCAACCCGCGCTCGGACCCTCCTCCTGCCGCCGGGCCCTTGGCGACCACCACCATCCTCCGCCTCCGCTCTTCGTGCTTTTCTATCTCCGCCATCCGCTTATCCCACGCCCCAAACTGCTCCTCCCACGTCCCAAACTTTGTCTCAGCCTTTACCCGCTGCTTGCGAAACCCAGCCGCCAGCTCGAACGCAACGACACTCTCCCCATCATGCGCCTTGACCGTGTACGACCGCCGCCCCGGCAGTCTGTCTGCCAGCACGACGGGCCCACCAACATCCGCCGCCGCCATCCACGACCAGCTCGGAAACGGATTCGGCGGCTGTGCGGAGGCGGGGCCGGCGTGCGTGGGACGCTTTGCATTAGCGGTGGTGGTGGGGGAGGTCGCAGGGAGGGCAGTGGTGGGGAGCGGCACATTCTCCAACTTCCACGCCAACTGCTCCTCCAGCCCGCGCTCCCAGAGGCCGTAGGCATACCGCTCGCGCAGCATGCTGTCGCGGAAGGGCTTGGCGACGCCCCAGACGGCGACGGCGCGGTCGGACGAGCGCGTCAGCGCGCAGCGCGTGTAGGACGAGACGGCCGTGTGCCAGAATTGCTCGAGGGAGATGTCGGTGGCGGTGGCGAGGGGGGCGTTGATGGTGTCGCGCATTTTTTGGTGCTGCTGGTCGGTGGAGGAGGAAGAGGAGGAGGAGGCGGCTTGCAGGAGGCGGGCGCGCCAGTGGCGGTCGGTGACGGCGGGGGCGTCGAGCGGTTGCGGGAGGCCGTGGGGGAAGGACTCGCAGGCGCTGAGGGTGGCGCAGTCCCAGAAGAGTTGGTGGGCGGTGAAGTGGAGGAGGCGGGGGGAGAGCATGCGTTCTAAGGGGGCGTTAGTAAGGTGCGGTTTGGTGTTGATTTATCTTCTCCCTCAAAACCCTATGGGATATCGACCCTTCATCCAGCGGGGAGAGATTCACTCACCTTGGAACACCCACGCCCTCGCATACAACGGCGTCCCCAGCAGCTCCGTCTGCCATATATCCCCCGACACAACCCGCCACGTCCTATCCCCAAACACGGCATCCCCCTCACCCCTCTTCGCCCTATACGTCACCCCACTTCCTCCCCCCATCCCCTTCTCCCCCCTCTCCCTAAACAACCCTCCCTCCGCATCCGCCGAATCCGCCGCCGCAATATTACAATACGAATTCCGATACACCTGGTGCATAAACGGCGCCTCGTGGTGCCAATCCGCCTCCTCGAGCGCGCGGTGCGCCGCGTCGTCCGGCGGCGCCTCGTCGCCGTCGACCCAGTGCTGCACGATGCACAGCGAGTCTATCCACAGCCAGCGCACGCCCAGCCGCCGGCACGCCTCGACCGCGTGCGCGAAGTTCAGGTTGCCGAGCTCGCCGATGCGGATGCCGTGCCGCAGGAAGGTGGTCAGGTTGCTGGCGCGCAGGCGGAGGAAGGACGGGGAGGGACCCCAGCAGTGGCTGAGGGTGCAGTAGACGGGTGGTGCGGAGGTGGGGGTGGGGAGGGAGGTGAAGGCCGGGTGCGATTTGGTTTCGACGAGGCCGATGTAGCCGGGGAGTGGGTGCTGGACGTCGAGGAGGCGGGTCGGGACGAAGCTGTCGGGGCCGCGGGGTTTGTTGCAGCGTGGGTGGGAGGAGAGGCAGGTTTGCATCCAGTGGGAGACTTGGGCCCATGATTGGGGGGAGTTTGTGCTTGGGCCGAGGGGCGAGGAGGGGAGGAGGGTGGTCAGGTCTGGGAGAAGGGGTAAGTTTCAGGTTCTTCTGCGCTCTTCTTCTCGATCTCGTTTTTATTGCCTCTCACCACTTTCTGGGAACATGTAGAATTCTCTCTCCGGCGGGAATTCCTCGCGTATGTTGTCGGTCCGCGTTGCGATTTTGATAGGCCGGGTCGGTCTGAAGGTGATGACTACCGGTTCTTGGCTTTCCCGAATGGCCGCTGGCCTGGTGATGCTCCATCGATAGAGCGGTTCGTCGAAGGCTTCGGCGGCCAAACGCACGTCCTCATACAGCACACGGCAGAATGCACATGGCTCTTCTCTGACAGCACTCGCCTTAAGTTCTTGGTAAGTTTTGTGGTGATAGGCCCATCTTTGCGTGGACTCGAGGACGGATTCCCTGCAGTACTTGCAAAACATCGAGAGTCAAGCTAATAGCAACAGTGCACGCTTGCTGGAATTTCTTCTGGGAAGTTCCTGCAAAATCAATCTACAGATGCCCAAATACAAATTGGGGTGTCAGTCGAGCAAATGTAGTCACGCGGGAGGCGGCTGCACAGACGTTAAAAGCTGACCGCATGTGTAGCCACGTTGGGGGCCGGAACTCATCTGATCGCCCAAGTGGGGGCCGAAGGTAAAAATAGGTACGCTCTTTTCGTCTAAACCTCAAACAGTCTATGCAGTCATCGAATAATTTATGTCAGGCACTCAGAATATGCTTGTCCCTTGCCTACGCAGCTTCATCTTGTTGCTGAGGTCAAGCGGCACACGTGGAGTCACGCCTTTGAAGTCTTTCCTCGCAGCTGGAGCTCCACGGCCCTTCGGCGCTCGTTTGACGTGGTTCTGCGCGCCCAACTGCGCCATCGTCTTGGACCTCGGCGGCATGGCATACCGCAAGTCTCCGTGCGTCCACACGAGCAACTCGTCGTACTTTTCCATCACGTACAAGAAAAATGACTCATGGTACGGCGCCACAACCTGATCCGTCGAGTTGTCCAGCATCAGGAATCCTCCTGCCGCCTTCAGCACCTCCTGCACCGTGTAATGCCGTGAGCCGTGATCGCCGCTTCGTGGAACGACCCTTTGCAGCTCGCGTTCCAGCTCCCTGAACGGCTTGCCGTTGAAGTGATTCGCCGCCGCCGAGATGGCCGTCAAGCCCAGCCGGCTCTGCGGCTGCGGCTGCGCCGCGATGCGCTTGATGGCGGCGCTGAACATGGCGATGCGGTTCGCAGGCAGGCGGTCGCCGACCCTGAGCACCGTGTCGATGGACTGCGCGGCGCGGATCGTGTCGAGCCGCAGCTTGGCGAAGGTCAGGTTGTTCATCGCGTCGTTTGCGATCGACTCGACCAGGTCTTGTATCACTTGGGGGCCGCCGCGGTTGACCAGAACGCGCCCGAGGGCGGAGAGGGGGGGCTTGTTGTCGTTGTCTGTATCGAGGCCGAGGTCGCCGTGTTCGGCTTCGAGGCTCCAGCAGGTGAAGTCGGTGGCGATGTCCTGGTCGATGGAGAGGTCCAGTTCGAGGTAGGAGTATGGCTCGTAGAGCTCGGATCCCGGTCCGCTTTGTTTATGGATGTTAGCAAGGCTTTTGTGCACTCATCTTCGCTGGAAGGCTTACCAAGTCTTGCAGCCTTCACCTCGCAGCATGCATTGTTCGCAGATGACATAATCCTCATCATCCCCGTTCAAGTAACATTTCTTGCACTTCCAGTAGACGCTGATTCCACGGCTGGGGCATGGTTCTTCGTCCGCATCGACGGTATCACACCAGACGTTATGCTCGGTCCGCTGGAAGACGATGCGTGAGGTAACGAAAATCTTCAGGCCGTGCCTTCGAAGTCTAGCGAATTCGTCCTCGAAGAAAATCTCGATGGCATCACCGCAACGGTCAAAATCATCGACAATCAGGAAGGCCTGATCGAGGCTCAACAGGCGAGCGTACAGTGCCTTCCGCAGGAGTTTGATGCGGCGGGAGAACCTGTCACCGCGTTCGCACGCCGCCACGTATGCGCGGTAAATTTCGTCCGCCGCGCAAGCATTGGCACCGGTATCCCTGCGAAATTGGCGGCAGAGGCTGGCCAGGACGCTCTCCACAAACGCCGCTGCGTCTTCACCGCTGTCATCGACGTCGGCAACAACAAAGACCGAAGCGACTGCAACATCAGGCTTGCTCTCAAATCGCTTGCTTAGAAAGTCAGAGGCCAGTGCTGCTAGCGTAGTCTAGTAACCGAATTAGAACGGCTTTTGCTTCTGGTTTTGGAGTCGACATGAACAGACCTTACCCGAGCCGGGCCCACCAGGACACCGCAGGTGCCATGTTCGATCCTTCTTCAACCAACAGTTGAACTCCTCGCTGTCGAAATACCAGGAGAGGGCCTTCTCGTAGAGGTCGACGGGTAACGCGCATCTCTCGCGTAATGCAGGGTGCATTTTTCCAGGGTGCAAATCCATCGGCAACACGCTCCGTCCCGTTGCTGGGACGGGATGCTAAAATGCAAATTATTTCCCGTGCTCGTGACAGTGTCTATAGATAGACTAGGTAGGTGACTAAGTACTAAGTGGTGTGGCTTTAGGCCCCCAGATGCCGTTTTAAGTTAAGTGTGGATTTTCTTTTTTGCATCACACTCGCTCCCTCCGGCCAATCTCCACATTATGAGGCTCAAGTCCACGTTCGCATCGAGGGAAAAAAAAGCGCAACACGTCCGAGCTCCCAACGCATGGTATTATTTGCGGGATTCAAGCCTTTATATCGACGGGCTTGGCGTAAGCAGAGCTAGGACCATGGGGGCCGCTCCGCCCGCTTTTCCGCCCCCAAAGCACTAGCATTGCGGAGCCCAGCGATTTATCCACTAGTTGGTGGAGGCTCAGCCACGGCCTAGAATAGGCTCCAAAGCCCGATGTGGCGGCATGCCGTGATGCACACATCATGTAGCGGGTATAGCGGATCTCCACACAGCCTTATGATAGGTCTATTTTCGAATAGACGTCTTACCGCCTCCATGGCAGGTGCCTTGCGTAAGTGGAACTGCATGATGCAGCCCCCAGAAGTCTTAGCTCCCTGAGGCGGCCCGTACCTGAAGCCTCATGTGTAAAAGGTTGCTTTCTCCCCGACCGGATAGTTTGATCCAGTACGCTATTGTAGCCTCTCATCTCAGACAACCATGAGGTCATTCGCATCTGTCGCGGCCCTGTCGTGCCTCTCCCTCAGTGCTCTGGCGAAGCCGACCCCTCGCCCTGCTCCGGTGGAAATCCAAACAAACGAGGATGCATCAGATGCCCCGTGGGACATGTGCGGCAGAATTGTTAGTGCCGCAAGTGGTAAGCTCGGAACCACACCAGGGCTCTCATGTTCAAGCTAACGTCAACTGCAGAGGGCGAATACATTTTCTACGCCCGCGATGCGATCCAGTGCTTGACCAGTGTTCCCTTCAATGCCGCAGTTGCCAGCCGGTTCATCGAGTACTACAACACCACGTTACAGTTTCAGAGCACATTAGCGTACCTGAAGAACCCACCGGAAGGCTACCAGCAGCCGGCTATCGATGTTGTCGCAGGATTGCAGCAAATCCAGGACAACATCGACAACGGAAAGTACAAAAACCAATATGCCTTCGAGGCGGAGATGCAGGCCCTCGTGTACTCGATGCACGACATGCACGTCGATCTCAACTCGGGAGTGCTTGCAGCCTTTTCCTTTGCCAGCCCTTACTACATCACTTCGGCCTCGGTTGATGGAAAGCAGGACCCGCAGATCTATCTTTGGGGTAAGTCTTCCGCCAATCAGCATGGGGATTAGTCTAACCAATAGCCAGATGACGTGTGGGAGCGCACCTTCGGGGGCCCCGAGCCAAGCGCAATTGCGACCATCAACGGGCGTGACGTGATCGAGGTTCTGACTGAGTTCGCTGCCCTCAATTCGCAGGGAACGCTTGAGCCTCATGCCGACTGGAACCAGCTGTTCTCCAGCCCTGCTCAGGATATCCAGGGTGCACTGAACGTCTTCAGCGGTGGCGCAACATTCTACCCTGGTGACGAGCTTGAGTTCAAGTTCAAAAATGGCAGCACCGTCACTACCAACTGGATTGCCATCTACAACAACCCATACGACACCGGCCCATTGACTACCGGTGGCGATTTCTATAACTACTTCGTCCTCAGGCAGTATCCCCAGGCTTACTACGACGCGCTCGAGGCCGCCGCGAACTCCACTTCTACCGACGACTCCACCTCTGATGATACTTCGGACGACACTTCTTCAGATGATACGACTTCGGACGATACCTCTTCCGACGACACCTCTTCGGATGACACGTCCGGGAACTGGAATTACGACAGCTATGGCGCATACCCCGATAACCCCGACATCGTGCAGCCCAACCTATCCATCGAGAGCGGCGGCGTCTTGACTGGCTACTTCTTCAACGAGTCCTCCACCGCCGTCCTCAGCATCCCCAGCTTCGACCAGTACGATGACAACATCGGACTCTTCGACGAGACGGTGGGCCATTTCGTCAACAACGCCACCGCCCGCAACCTCACTCGCTGCGTGATCGACCTGCAGCAGAACTCGGGCGGCCTGACGCTGCTCGCCTTCATCACCTTCGCCTGGTTCTTCCCTCAAACCACCCCCTTCCACGGCAGCCGCCGCCGTTCCTTCGACCTGGCCAACTCCCTCGGCAGCTTCACGACGGACTTCTGGAGCTCGCTGCAGCCGGGCACGGACGACTACGACGATTGGTACGACAGCCTGGCGTCGGACGAGTGGGTGGTGACGGACCGGCTGGACGCCGACACGGGGCTGAACTTCACCTCCTGGGAAGCGTTCTACGGCCCGCGCCACTACAACGACGACGACTTCTCGCTCACCGAGCAGTACAACCTGTCCAGCCCCGTCTTCGCCGACACAGCCTTCAACGGCTGGTTCCTCGACCCGGAGCAATGGGGCACCGCGCCCTGGCGCCCCGACCAGATCCTCCTCCTAACCGACGGCACCTGCTCCTCGACCTGCGCCCTCTTCGTCGAACTCATGACGCAACAAATCGGCGTGCGCACCCTCGCCGTCGGCGGCCGCCCGGGCGCCGGCCCCATGCAGACCGCCAGCGGCTCCCGCGGCGCGCTCGAATACACAGCCAACGACATCGACATCGACATCGACTGGGTCAACGGGCGGATGGACCTGAACGACAACCCGTCCAACGAATCCGCCTACGGCAACCTCCGCCCCCTGCGCGAGCGCGACAGCGGCATGTGGGTGTCGTACGCGGGCTTCAACCTGCGCGACCAGATCCGCGAGAACGACACGACGCCGCTCCAGTTCAAGTACGAGGCCGCCAACTGCCGCATGTACTACACGCTCGACAACGTGTGGAACATGACGCGCCTCTGGCTCGACGCCGCTGCGGCCACCTGGGACGACGTCTCCGGCGGCAGCTGCGTCGCCAACTCCACCGGCTACTCCTCGACCAGCTCCGTCTCGACGGCCCAGCCGCCCCCGCCGCTCAATATCTCCGTCCCGACTATCAACGACGACTTCCTGTCCAACACGGCCGACTACGTCATCTCGTCCGCGGAGGGTGAGGGCGAGGATGCCGGCAACCACGAGCTCACCGCCGGCACAGCTGCCGTCTCGTCGACGACGCTCCAGCTCTGCACCAGCGCCGGCAAGTGTCCGGCGGGGCTGACCGGCACCTGCGAGGAGATCCAGATCCAGTGCCCCGGCGCGAAGACGGCCGTCACGCGCAACGTGTGCATGACGCGCTGCTCGAGCGTGAACCGCGGGGCTGACTGTAGTGCGAGTGGGACGGGCTGTACGGGGTTGGATTCCGGCCGCAACAACCGCGTCACGTCGACGTCGAATAGCGGGTCGACGGGGGGCAGTTTGGCGAAGGAGTTTAATCGGAATGTGGGCAGGGGGTACTGCAAGCCTAAGATTACGCCCGTGAAGGGGTCGAGTGCGGTGAAGGCGTTGGCGTGTCCGAAATGAGGGGATAGGGCTTAATGATGGCGTGTGATGGATGATGATTGTTCTTTTTTCACGATGTAAATATTTATGACTGGGCGGATGAAAAAAAAATATGTGAGGGTGGTCTGACTTGTATATCTATATCAATGGCTGTAAAACAAAGTTGAATAATCTCTTTACCTTTGCTTGACTGTGAAGTACTTCTAAGTGATTATACCACCAACTAACCAATCTCTCACCAGCCAGCGGCGTCAGCAAACCACCAGCCTACGCCATGGGCTCTGTATGCCAAGGGTGCCTCGGCTGCTCAGCGTGACCTCCCTCCACTATGACCTTTCTCTACGCAAGAAGAGAGGGGAACAAAAAGAAGGGCGCGAGTCATACCTTGGCATATACTCGCAACTACTCCTCGGTAGAAGCGTAGCACGAGCAACCCACGATCCGCGTCACCAAAGGGGAAAGGGGGAAAAGCTAGGAACAATCAGCAGAGGCGCATCAAATCGAATCACGCGCCCCTCCCTAGGAAAGGTGTTGACCATTCCCTCGGGATCTGAAGTCGTTCTCAGTCAGGAAAGGCCAACGCGGGAAAAAAAAAAAAGAAGCCACCAGCAATCCAGACCTCTCTCAACAGCCCTCTTCAACCATTACGCGTCCGCGACAAAATTCACCCGCAAGTCATCGCGGCGTTGTCGACAAAAAGGGCATGCTGGAAAGGGATTGCGTGCGTAGACGACGTCGTGGAGGTCCGGCAGAAAGATGAAGCGCGGCTACCCTCTACCCCTCCAGGGGTTGGCACGAGGACCCAGGGAGGAGGGGAACACAAAATCGTTGCCGCGCATGCCCTGGCACCTACTCCTTGCAGTGTGGAGCGAGCGTATTGCTACGAAAGGTGAACCGGTCCTGAAGTACCAACTCATGTGACGTAGTAGATCGGGCCGAGGATGCTACATCGCGGGCACGGAGCGATGTGTGGAATGCGTAGATGCGATAAGGAGAAAGGAAAAAGGAAACACGCTCGAGCACGGATCAGAAAGGGAAAATAGCATTGCTGAAAGGATGTGGAGAGCAACAATGTCCAACAGAAGATCCACGATACCACTGATTCATGAAGGGGGGGGG
>JAJNLL010000099.1:0-103620 GCA_023089105.1 Lasiodiplodia citricola | reverse complement strand
GGGGGAGCAGGGACGCACGCGAGGGCTTTGAGGTGTTGGGCTTCGTAGGGTGTGAGGAAGCTCTCGATGTACACCATTATTGGGTCGTAGGAGAGGAAATGGGGCTTCATGCGGGGTGTTTCGCAGACGTATGAGGCTGGGCTGGGGCTCGCGAATAGAACCCATTGTGGGATGTTCCACCCGCTGAGATTGAGGTGGTCATTGAGGATGTAAGCACCAAGGGCGCTGAGAATGGTAAGGACCAGGAATGATTGCGAAAACATTTTGAACGATGAAAGGTTTACGTGGTAGAGCCTCTCACAAAAGTTATGCTTTTATATTGAAAATAGCGCTTGCGCCGTTTGAACACATGTGTTTCGGTGAAGTAGGTGAATGACTAGCTTATGCCTCAACTCAGCGTTATTAAAAAAATGATCTCCAGCTCCTAAGATACGCCTCCAACTTAACATAGTTTATCAAAATCTACTCATAAAATTCCTGAAATGGATACATCCATGTTCTCATCGCATCAAAGTTCCTGCAGACGTGCCATTGGTCAGTATCCGCGTGATGCACATGTCCTCCGGCACGCCAGGTTCTCGGTGTGGGAGTCATATCCAGCTGGCACATCAGATGTTGACGAAGCTGCTCCATGCAATGCTCTTTGCACGTCGTGTTAGTAGTGTAAAGATTTTTGATATTAGAGAACTCACTAAGATGCATTGAGTGACTGAGCGTCTTGGGCTCTACCGTGGGTTGGCCTGGCTTATCTTGGTGGTTGGTGTAGTATTCGGGCGAGAACGACCTCCGAATGTAATTCTACAAATGCTGAGTTAGACGATGAATGCCAGTTTCTGCTATGAGGATACCTACTAAGCAATGAAGAGCATGAAGACCGCTAGTCCTGCAAACATATCACATACACTGTCAACGGATCGGCCTCTCCATGGTCATGTTGTAATTTCGAGGATGCCCACTTACTCTAACCACCATTTTCCCTTTACCAAATCGTCATCATAGTTGAGTTCAACCGCGTCCGGAGGCCAATCCTTTGGAAGCACGCCAATGAATCGATCTGAAGAAAAATATCAGCTTTAATTCGCAATGCTACCCATTTTTGCTGTCGAACCTTTCAGAATCTTGCCCCAAGCATGGTCAGTTTCACGGCCGGGAGGGCCAAAGTAGTCAGGCTCCCCAGGCTTATGACTGAGCGAGTATGTTCCATTGTCATCAATGAGGATTCCACCATAGAATTTGACCTTCTCCAAGGCTAGGGTATCGTGGTCAGGCTCTATACTCGACACTATCAGCTTTGAATGTGCAATTATGAAGCCCTGTGTAGATGGTACTCACGGATTTCAGTCGTGAATCCATTCTCGTATGATCCCAGCTTGGGGGGCTTGGACAATATCGAGCTATAGAAAAGCAAGGTTACGAAAGAAATTGCGAGAACAATATTCGAAACGTAGAGTATGACTGCGTGGCGGCAAGAAATGCATTTCACCACATTGCCTTTTTCGGCGCCCTTCTCTGGCTCATCAGTGTCCGTAAGCGTTGATTGAGAGACGTTCAAAGGAGCGTAAGAGGCGGAGCGGTTTGTCCGCAACAGAAATTCAAATATTGAGAACATGAGTGATTCGCATTGGCCGACTGGCGTGGGAGATGGGATACTTATCACTGGAGCTGCTGGTCAGTGCGTAACACCTCGTGGAGTTCAGTGTCACTTATCCATATTACTTCCTATCCTGATATTGAAGCTGGTTGGTACCAACTCTTATTCGTGCCTTAACTTTGGTAGCGTGAGAAGAAAGACCGCAGCACGCGAAAGTAGTAACACACGCAGTAAACATGGTCATGGAATGTAGGAAATATGCAGTTGTAGATGTTAGGAATTTATTGCTAAGCTACATATCCAGAATATGACTCAAACTGCAGAGGATAATTTGGACTATCCGAGTCAGCTGTCACGGAATCAAACATGTAGGGAATGAAGTCTTACCTTGAGCTAGCCGCAAAGAAGGGAATAAACGATATGGAGATGTGTCTACTCAGTAACCTGCAATGTCTAGTTAGCTATCTGTCATTATGCATCAAAATACTACTGCACACGTACCTCGGGAGAGCAATCAGCGTCGGAGCCGTCAGCGCAGTTGTAGCAGCCAGGGGTGCCACCGGGGCACGAGCAGCAGGTGACACCGCTGCCGGAGCCCAGGCAACCGTTAGGGCATTCAGCGCTGACACCGTTGCGGGTGAGGAGGCGCGGGGGAGCGGCAGCAGCGGCGAGGCCAACAATGGCGGCCATGATGAGAGTAGCGAACTTCATGTTGATGGGGGTGGAGAAGTCGAGACCGGATATGTCGTGATAGGCGTGAGAAGTGAGGATATCGAGGTTGGATAGTCAAATGCGCGGCCGTATCACACCATCTTATACAGCCGGATTGTTCAGTACCTAAATCATTATTTTTAATTTGACTTGGTGGTGCTCAAGGTTTCCGAGGGCAATTGCTACTGGAAATCTCCCCCAGAGATCCGTGCTGCGACGATCAATCGGGGCGGCCAGCCGAATATTTCCAACATAACTTCTCGTGCATCACCGGTGAAACTCACCGAACTTTGTCCTTTCTTTTGGGCTGCTAACCTGAATTGCAATGGCTGATACTCCAAATTTCCGCAACATTCGCTACAGCCTATTCTTTCACTCCGACTTAGCTCACGAGAAGACTCCAACACACCAGAATATTAGTTAAGCCAAGCAGGCAAGTCCACACACGACACTCTTTTCAGTCGACAGAAGCATTCTCTACCAAGATGGACCAAGCAACTGGGCTCCTCCAGGGCCGCGCTTCCACGGACAGCAATCTCTCGCTCTCAGAAGACTCGGACCTGCAGAGCTCCGAAAAACACCCCGGCACCACCACCCACCAACATTCCCGCCGAACCCTCCAATACCGCGCCATCGGCATCGGCCTAATCGCCCTCTTCGTCATCTTCGGCGGCGGTTCCTTCCTCGCCTGGGCGTTCTTCCCTTCCCCCTCCCCCGCCGCCGTCCCCTTCGTCAACCTCGGCATGTGCGGCGCCACGCCTGCCGAGGCCCGCGACAACGGCTGCGTCTTCGACCTGATGATGTCCGGATGGCTGCACCCGGCGTGCTACGACCGCGAACTATCCGACAACTTCCTCCGCGAGAACAACTGGACCTTCTACCGGGAGCGCGAAGCCATCAACATTATCCCCGAGGAGGAAGCACGGTTGGGCGAGTACCAGACCATCTTCGTGAAGGGAAATTTCCATTACCAGCACTGCGCGTACCTGTGGGCGAAGCAGATAAGGGCGAAGGCGCGGTTTCCGTTGGTGTTGGACAGCGCGACGAGGAGCGAGGAGCATAGTGGGCATTGTGTGAAGCTGGTGGGAAATCCGAATGTGACGAAGGTCGGGTTGCCGACAGGGACGAGGCTGAATAGGTCGACATGGAAGCTGCAGTGTATGATTGGGGAGAAGAGGATGCCGTAGGGGGTACGATGTTACCACTCTGTGGCTTCATATGTTTATTTGAACTCACGACTTGCTTCTCATCAACTAGATATACACCATAATAGTTCCATCATTCTTCACTTCCCCTATTCACTTCCCGAAGGCCCCAAGGCGCGGAACTGGGCCCGCACGAAATCCATGTCTCGACACTGGTGCTTGATCCCCATTCCGTCTGTGTTGCTCGTCATTCCATCTTCACGGTGGGCAGGGCCTTCCAGAGTCGTATCTCCCAAGCACAGGATAGCCTGACGCAGGTAGTCGTAGCAGTGCTCAACATGCACATGCTCCTGTGCGATCTCGGCGGGGGTTCTGATAGGCCCCGAGCCCTGATGTTTCCAGTAGCTGTCTCGAAGCATCCTCTTCGCGGAATCTGTCAGTCCGGGTATCATCAAACTATTTGGAGCCACTCTTACAATGCAGTGCGATTGATGGACGTAGGCAGGTACGTAGAGCTCCACAGATTCATCTCCATCGGCGCTTGGGAAGCCTGACGAGAGCTCATAGGTCCGCGGATTCTTCACGGCGATACGTACGGAAGCTGGAGTCATCATGAGCTACACAGATTGACAAAATAGACGGGAAGGAGGGAGTGGTCAACCGGATACATAGCTGGGCCACAGCTCATGCACGTGAGCCTTGTGTGAGTCTGGGTCGCTGTAATTGAAAGCCTCTGTGAACTTTCGTTGTATTGGATTGCCTTGGTGGACTAAATTTGAGTGCCTACACACACAGAGCTGTGAAAATGTTGCGACTCACCTCGAGGTATGATATCTTGGGACTGAAATACGGCGGCTGCATCTGCATATCGAGCATCTTGGACGGTGATAACATAAATCAAGGCAAATATAGTGACCGTGAGAGCAGCTATGATATAGCGCAGGATGCTTGGACGCGCGAAAAACGGAGTCGGCTGCACAGGTGCATCCTCGGTAGAGGAGCCATCATCGAAACTGGGGACTTGAGTAAACTCAATTTTCGAGAGGGTGCGAGATGAAAATGACATGCTTTAACAGAGAGAGGAGCTGAAATAAGGAGCTGACCGTGAAGAGAAGACAGAAAGAGACAATGATTAAATATTAAGAGGAAGTCAGTATGCGGGTCGCGACGGGTAAACATCTGTTCGCTCGGCAACTCTAAGCCTATTTGACATAGCCGTCATGATCGCCTAGGAACATATGCTCATGCGTTTTTCCACCTGACCCATGTCGTGGATCGAGTTCCAAATGTGTTTGCCGCGGTTCCTCGTCCGAGCGCGGAAAAGGCTGGAATTTCCAACACGAAAAGCCGATCACCTCTGCTTAGAGAGTAGAATAATCTTGATTCCAAGAATATGAAACTGCACTACGATGGCTGTGAAGAAGTAGAGAAAGCAGACGGCTACTGACGCCTCGTATAAGCCAGAGGGAAGATTCGTCACCTCTAGAGAATCGCAAGTCGGCCGGCCTTGTAGGGAAAGACATACCCGGAGGCGGATTGAACGTCAGAATATCGATCTCAGCATAGTCGCGGCTGAGCTTAAAACTACCACCCTTTGCTGAGACTTCCATGTCCATGCGCTCGTCCAGCTTCTTCTTCCGTGAAGTAGTCTGTTTTAGCTTCTTATCATCTTGTGCTCGCTTCACAGCACTGACATTCTGATCCATGGTTGATTGCATGTGTTTCTTTTGCCAATTTTGTGCTTCTTGTATTCGATTAAGATACTTACAAGTTGTCAACCTCTCTACTTCATACGCAGAAAGAGTGCCCCGGAAGCGCTTAAGAGAACACTGGTGGAGGATGAGCTGTTGAATATTGACCCAGAGAGGCAATAATATTAAAAGAAAGAGAGGAGACTCAACTATCAGACTACAGGATAGCGACTGGATATTTATATACAGAGAGCGAAGCTTGATCACGTAACTATCATGTGACTTGCTGCTTCAACATGAACAGCTCTTCCACAATCGCGTCGGCAAAGCCCGGTCATGGGTGACGACGATAACTGTTGTCTAAGTGACGGATTGGATGTAGCGTCCAAGCCAGATGATGGCCGGAAGGTCAGGAAAGTTGTGTAGGTTTCTACCGCAAAGGTAGGTTTCTCCCGTAAAAGTAGGTTTTTACCGCAAAAGTAGGTTTTTCCTCGGCGAAGCGGAGGAGGAGCGCCGAAGGCGCGACGACGTAGCGTAGCTGGGGATTACAGTGGAAACTGTAGGGCTCGGGGGCGCTTCGAGTAAATTTCTAGGCTCCTATTGGTCCTAAAAAAACGGATACCATATAAACTCGCGTTTAGCGCGGTTTGTGCACACGCGTTTTCGCGAAAATTGTAGCCGTCAGCCACGTTATTCTACCGCCGCTTGCCGTATCTACTACTCGCAACAACGCAACGAATGAGCGAATGAGCGAACGACAAACAAACAAGCGAATGAGCGAGCAAGGTGGCGAGTCAAAACGATGTAATTAGCACTACTACCCCTCTAAGAAGGCGACCCAGCTTCCACTCGACGACACTTTGCTGAGGTTCCATGCGTGGATACCCCGTTCCCTAATCCACGCGACGATCATATTACCGTAGAGTGAGTCACATCTATGAGTCACACCTTCATTGCATGCGGTGTGTCATATTATTGGCAAATAGAGGGACCTTCTATGGAACACGTAGAAATTTCTACGTATTTCAAAAGAGTGACAGGTGCACCAAAATTCCGTTGGTAATTCGAGTATTCCAGGTCAGACTGTTCTTTCGGTCGTCGTCCTATATTCTCAGACGCCGCCATTCTTTGATTTTTGGTATCCACGTCACATGCTCTCGTATCTCTTCCTTCCAATTCTATCTCGCATCTTGTCAAATACCATCACATCTACCTTGCACTCGCTCCCATGCGTTCTACCACAACGCCAGAACAGGCCGCCGTCGTGGGTTTGCCGACGAGTACCGTGCCGAGCTATATCCAAACTGTCGTGGGCAAGCAGTCACCCATTTCTAAAGATATCGAGGAGTTTCGTGGCATTCCATACGCCCATGTGCCTGGAAGATGGGAGCATTCCCAACTGATAGACCGTTTGCCGCGCGATATATTTGACGCTACAAAGAATGGGTAAGACTGAATCTCTCCCAGCCACCAGCCACAGAATTTGCGAAACTGGATACAGAAGATGAAGAAAGTAGTCTGACATTCTACAGTCCAAAATGCCCGCAACTGGGTACACCCAACTCGCGTCTTTTTCAATCATACCTCCCCATTCCGGGCGACCGCGAAGATGAATTTGAATGTTTGAATTTGCTCATCGTGCGCCCGAGCAAGACAGCACTTGCAAAGCAAGATATTGACCCCGAGAAGACTAAATTGCCTGTTCTTGTTTGGATTCATGGCGGGGCCTTCTCGGATGGCGCAGCGACCTATCCAATGTGGGGTACGTATGTTCCTAACTCAAAAAATTTACCATAATATACATACTAAACCCGGACTTGGTATACAGATCCCTCTCGATTGGTCCTCCGCGCCCTCAAGAAGAAAACCCCCATTATCGCGGTGGCCATCAACTATCGTCTCAATATTTTTGGTTTCGGCGCCTCGTCAGACATGCTCGCGGCACAAGGAAACAATGCCCCTCTCAAGGGCGTCAACTTTGGTCTCCGCGATCAAAAGGTTGCCCTGATGTGGGTAAAGCGCAACATTACAGCGTTTGGAGGAGATGGAGCCAAGATCACAATAATGGGCCATTCCGCGGGTGGAATCTCATGTCACGCACTTGTTCTCGAGGCGGAACTGGAAACCAAGGAGGCTCCTTTCTGCAAGGCTGTCTTACAATCGGGGGCTTGGGGGGGTCTTAACTTCCGGTCGTTGGCGAAAGCAGATGAACGGTGGGCGGACCTATACCGGCTCTGGTCTGTTGAGGCAGACAGCCCTGTCGAGCGACTGAATATGCTGAAGAGAATCCCTACACAGGATCTACTTCAAAGCATGAAGGAGCTGAACTGGGGACTGTCTATACTGGTTATTGACGGGTTGACCGTAAGGGAGAGCGATGCAGGCTGTGACGTTTCCATCCACCTGGGAGATGCGGACTTGAACAACGAAGTCAAGACATCCGATGAGAACGTTCAAGTCATGATCGGGGCCACGGCCACCGAGGTCAGCGGCTTCGTCCGCATGGCTCGCTACGACTACGCCAAGCTCCACGCTGCTTTTACGGCCTGCTATCCTTCAAGGACAGCAGCTGAGAATGTCCTACATGCATACAACATCCTGCCCACGTCGTCAGAGGAGGAGCTTTTTGATGCACAGGTTCAGCTTTTCTCCGATCCCACCATTGTTCATCCGGTCCATCGTGCGGGCGAGTTCCTAAAGGCATACCGCAGCAAGCACGCCTCTCTCCGTGGAGAGGACTCGACTCGCGTGGGTGTCCACTCATATCATATCGAGTTCGGAAACCCCTTCCTTGGCTCCGATCAAGGCATCGCTCATCATGGAATTGAATTGATCTATATCTTTGATGCTTTTCATGATGCGCTGGAGAAAGCGGACAGGGGCATCTTGGAAGGCTATGTCGAGCCTGAGCAAGAGTCTGCCAAGGATGGTCATTCGGTACTTGGATCAACTGCGGAGGAGGTCGAGGGTGTCGATGTCAATACGGGACAGTACGGCAGGTCTAACATTGAGTTGAGCCATGACTTGCAGGACATGTTTATCCAGTTCATTGTTGAGGATGTCCAAGAGTCTGAGAAGCGCACAAATATGGAGAAAATCACGACATATGGCAGCGACAGAGTAGCCCGAACAGAGAGCTGGGCCGGCAGCGAGAAGTGGGTGTCAAGAAGAAAGCGATATGACGTTATAGAGAAGGACATGGATTCCTTACTAGCCGTCACAAGGAAGCTCGTTGGGGACGTCTTAAACCAGCCTCTGGAATAGATAGACGACATGTTGCGATACTGTAAGGCGATCACTGCAGTCCAATCAAAAAGAGTGACCCAATTTCTAATGGATTATGAACCCAATCATCCAGTGATCCATGCAAGAAAAACTGGATGAAACATGAGGTGGTTTCTAAAGCGTTTACACAGCCGAGGGCCCCACCAGAAATGATCCAAATTTGCTGAGACAGATCATATACGCGATTATGACCTCTCCCAGAAAGAACTCACGAAGTCTGTAACGTGAACCCAAAATGCCTCATGCTGTTCCAACGCCGCAAAATGACCGCCCTATATAATCCCGCGATATTTGTTAGCTCTCCTTCGTAGAGTACTGGATCTTCTTTCTTTTGTTTTGCTGTGTGGTTCTGGGGAGGATGGGAATGCAAGGTCGGTGGAACTTGACATACATGTTCATTAGTACGATACCACTTGATCTTATCCAACGTATCGATCCACTTCTTCGGTGCCATGGCCCTCTCCATTTCGAACCAGGAGTAGCCTACAGGTACTTGAACATCAGCCAACCAGGATGCTGTGTCCACTCCTCCGCGCCGCGTCATCCTGTAGCACCATTGAGATGTCGGATAGCAGCCGGAAAACCAATAGAGCGAGACGTTGGTGAGTATATGCTCAAGCGGCAACGGTATCTGCTCGTCAGACCATTCCATCATCTTTTCTGCAATCCTAAGAGCCAGCATTACAGTCAGAACCGAAAGAGAGAAGAAATTGCTTTTGCATTAGAAACGCCGGGTGTCTTACCATGCAAGCAGGCTAACAGGATTGCTGCCAATGACGAATCCCGCCGTTGAAGGGCGGGTTGCTTGGAGCTCGGCATACGCGAATCCACTGCTACGAATGTCACTGCCTCCCTTCAAAGCCCATACTTCGGCATCCCGATAGACGCCCTTTGCGATATCGTCCTCCAGGTCAACTCCTTTCGGTGCAGGCATGACAAACATGTTCAAGTGAACGAGTCGACAGGCCGAGTCATAGGCTGCGATCGCGGTCGCAACAGCCGAGCCAAGGTCTCCTCCCTGAGCCACGTAACCTGTCTGCCCGAATCCCAACAGGTGCATCATTTTGGAAATGATACGAGCGTTGTCATTCCAAGTGAAGTCCCTGTCGAGCGGGGGCGGGGAAGACAGTCCGAATCCAATGAGGTGCGGAACAACAATGTGATATTTCAGGGCGTCTGGTCGGGTTGAGTATGTCGCACGAAGATGGCGAAGTAGAGGCAGAAATTCAAAGACAGATCCAGGCCAACCGTGTAGGAGTACGATTGGAATGGATGACGGGTCTGGAGAAAAAAGGGCCATAAAGTGTACCGTATGTGTTTGGTCGTTATCCAGAACATCGATGGTGTACTGCGGAAGGTCGTTGAACTTTGCTTCCCACTCGCGCCTAGGCGATGTTAGTATAGACAATAATGAATCTATAGCAGGTGATGACTACTGACTACTTACCAATTGTAATCGTTAAGCCACTGGTTCGTAGCATTCATCATCCACTCCCGCGATACTCCAAAATACGGACTTCTCTCTGAGCTCTCCCAACTGGGGATAGGAAGTCGGGATAACTCCAAGAGCTTTTTCAGCGCCACAACGCTTTCCTCTGGAACTTTAATACTGAACGGCTTCAGATTTGCTTCGGAGTTCACGGGGTGGGGAGGTTTGGCGAAAGGAATGTGCTCCTGCACAGCTCTCTGATTCGTCATTTCGTCTTCGAAGAACGTTTGAGCTTGGATGAAAAAGACAAAAAGAAAACGCAAAAATGTGAGTATATGTTGCTTGAGGTCTGGTCGAATTGCGTTTCTGGTACTTGAAAGTAGCAAAGTTGGACGACAGGGCTTTAATATGTACAAAGACGAGACCCTGGAAAATTCATTATTTCGGAAGACGGAACGTCGCCTTATCCGGATCAACTAAGCTATACTCTATAGAGCGGTACCTACAGATGCACCAGAACTGTTGACGTATTTTGAAACCTTAAACTTGGGCGGGGCTACCTTGGCACTCATGTTGTTCTGGTAAGTGGGCAGCGTATGAAGTTCAGTCTACAAGAATGTCGGTAGTGTACAACATTTAGACTAGCGTATAGATATTCTTACGTGGACAAAATAAAGCATCTGCTTAGAATGAGTCACCTGCTTGACATGAGTCACATGTAACAGATTGCTATCATTTATCGTGAGTCATCCGCTAAGGCTCAAACGGGTCTGGCGGGCGCAGGAGAAGCCTGCCACATAACTGTCCTCGGTGGGTGACACGAGCTTCGATAATCCCCCACACCGGGCTAGCGGATCTGAATGCCGACCCTTCGCGATGTTACGGTCATCTCTAGCTGTCTATACCCATGGAACACTATTAGTCGACATGTCGATTCTGTGCCGTTGTATCATTTGTGGGAGGATGTAATAGTACTAGTAAGCCCGTTCTCAATAGGACACTTCGGCGACAGCCCTGGTGGGTGATGCCATGCTGAACGCTCACCAGCTCGGTGCCCTGTATAAGATACCTGGACGGCAGGTGGACTAACAGCAGCAGGCGCTCAAAGAAGCGGTCGGCCTTAGCAAGGTATTGGCTCACAGTTGCTTTCTTCCTAGTACAGCATCCTCATCTCCACAGAATACACGAGCTCGACTAGCAACCACCAATTGTCAGAGATGCAGTTAGTCAGCCAGCTATCGCTCATTCTCCTCAGCCAGAGTGTTGAACATGTTTTTAACATACGCACATTTGAAAATGTTGCTGATAACAAGGTGATCTTGCGACAACCCAGCCACCGTTCCGCGCGGCGTTTCTTATAATGGAGCCGCGGAAGCATTTGGCGTGGAAGGGTTTGCCACAAGGATTTTTCAACCCAACAAATAACCTACTGATCTCACCTGTGGACCCAGCTTCCGGACAGATACCTACCCGTCCCATTCTGGATCGATTTTGATAAGCTATCGCATCAATGCTCAGGGCGGAATACAAATTCCGCCACACTCCCAACCAGGCATGCAGACGGAGAGGTGATCGTATGTTGACAGCATATAAGTTGGGCTTGTCAAGCTCCGTGTCGTACATTCATATATACCACGCAAAATACGGAAATATGCTCACTCTTTGTGGACGGAGCTAATACCGCGCAGGGTATACCGGACAGCTCCGCATCCCTCCACCACCTGTCCAAGTCCAGCAACCTTAGCCAGACCGACCCTCCCGTAGAAAAAAACACAACTCGCCATCGTAACCTCAGAAGTCGGACCAACCCTCAACCTCCAAATCCGCCGCATCCCCGTGCAGCCCCCAAAACCCGGCGAGGTAGTCGTCCAGATAGCATGGACCGGGCTCTGCCGCTCCGTACGTGGACAACACCTACCTCCCCCCCCCCCTTCTCTCTCTCTCCACCAACCTAACACCTCTCCCCGCGTCCTAGGACGCCTGCTTCTCCACCGGCCCCGAACCCGGCTTCCCCGCGACCCACCACACCGCCGGCCACGAAGGCATCGGGCACATCGTCCAATCCCACGACCCCTCCCTCATCGGCCGCCCCGTCGCAACGCGCTACCTCACCTCGACGTGCGCCACCTGCATATACTGCCTCCGCGGCGTCCACGAGTCGTGCCCCGCCCAGACGAACTTCCCCAAGCACCACAGCGGCTCGTTCAAGCAGTTTGTCACCGCGCCGTGGGAGGCGCTGCTGCCGCTCCCGCAGTGGGTTTTCGATGGCGCGGCGGAGGAGGGGGGTGGGCCGGGCGGCCCGGCGGCGTACGCATACACGGCGGCGCTGTGCTCGGGGTCGACGGCGCTGAAGGCGTTGCGGAGGGCGGGGGTGATGCCGGGGGATGTGGTTGTTGTTGTTGGGGTGGCGGGGGCGATTGGGCACCTTGCGGGGATGATGGCGAGGCGGGTGTTCGGGGCGAAGGTGGTTGGTGTGGATTGGGGGTGGAAGGGGAAAACGGGGGAGCTGGCGCGCGTGGGGCGTTTGATGTGTTTGTGCCTGCTGCGCGGGGGGAGGAGGGATCGACGGAGGAGGTGAAGCGACGTGTTCGGGAGGCTTGCGCGGAGATGCGAGCATCGACGGTGTCGGGTGTGGGTTTGGCAGATGCGGTCGTCGTTGCGGCTAGTTCTACGGCTGCGTATGGCAGTGTAACGAGTTACGTTTGTGATGGAGGTTGCATCACGTGTGTTGGGTAAGTTTTCCTTTTTTTTTTATCTGCCAGTGAGCCCTCGATTTCTAACTTATGGCATTGCATTGCTTTCAGAGCTACACTTGGCAATGGCCAGATTTCGGTTTCGATTAAGGAGCTAGTAGAGCGGCAGCTCAGAATTCAGGGAAACCTCATGGGTGGCGCCGAAGAAACTTACCAAGTCATGGAATACATCAGGCAAGGGGTAGTGACGCCGCTTGTCACTGAGATTGGGCTGGAAGACATACCTGAGTATATGCAAAAGCTCACCGATTGCGAGACCGTTGGAAAGACGGTGGCAAAGATTTGTGGATAAACCTGGCAAGAACTTTGCTCTCGTTTGGCTGGGGCAATAAAACACAAGTAAGAGATTAATGGCAGCGCTCTTTCCAGACAATTCTGATCATGTCTAGGGTAGTATTTCAATTGGCGAAAGTGCCATATCAGTGGATATCATCTTGCACAGTACTATGACTGTACTTGTAATCTCGATATGAGGGGGGAAAAAAAACGCGACGCAAAACCAGCAATTCTGAATCTGTGACTTTTGGGAAGCAGCAGGCTGACGCATCCGCCAATCAGAATCTCCGCACGCCGCTCTTACCTGGCGACCGCTCTATACCTGATGCCCGGGAAATTATTCTGTTGTTTCAAGTGAAGGCTCAAATTTAGCTTGATCACGATATAGGAACATTCACACAATAGTTACTAACATTCTCCATCTCACTAATCACAGCATACCTAAGCCGCTCCCACCCTCGCAGACCCCCATCACCACCTTCTCGGCCAATACCCTAACACTCGTCCTTTGATCCGGCAGTTGCATCATAATCACATCCGCCCCCAGCATCTCCACAGGCCGACTTCGCAGCTCCGCCGTGACCAGACTGGCCACCACCGACCAATCTGCATCCACGACCTCCCGGTCAACGACCAACTCAGCGGCTGCCATTGCCGCGGTTGCGTCTGACGTGAGCGACGGTGGTGTAGCCCGCTGCGGGGTCAAAGCTTAAAGTTGCCTTTTAACGCGATGACATGAAAACTATATTTTAAGTTCAAACAGCACGGAAACCGGAAGTGGCGGGTAGCCGCAGGAAAAGGGTTCGGTTGTTAGCTATGCTGTTGTTGCTGGATTAGACGCTGCGCGTGCTGCTGCGCGCCAGAGAGAGTGAGCACAATGCCGATTACGTGTCCGTAGCTACTGCCTCCATTGCGGGCGCACATCGTGGCGGTCATGGCCATCGTCTCTCTTAGGTTCAGATGAGTCTAGTAGATACGGGAAAGGCGGGATGCACTGCGCAAAGCTGCCTTTGGCGGCCGGGACGGTCCATGAATTCATCATCATGATCATCATCGAGAATACCGCATCGCACTTTGCTTATCCACGCTGTGAAGGCTGCACCGTCACCGATCCCTGTTCGTTCCGTTAAATCCGACCGCGGCAGATATTAAGCTTCGCCCGTTGTTCGGCATGTAGATACCCGATTACCGCCATTTGACACCGGCTACCGGATATAGGATCATAAGCATATCGTTTATTGGTGTAACTTTCACGAACCGGAGCAGACGGGTAACTGCGAAGCTGTTGTATTAGATTAATACTTATGTTGGGCTACCGACTACGCGTAATTTTTCGGCCGAGCTTTCTTGTCAGTTAGAAAAGGGTTTGAGCATGTGAATCCCGGTAACTCTGCCGAACGAGCCTATTGCGCATGCACTAATAGATATAAGTATCAGATTAAAATCACTCGGCTTTCTGACAATCATAGCGCACTTTTACTGCTCTTGCTACAATTTCCCCGCCGCCGCCATGGATCAAGCTGCTCCTTTCAGCCCCGCATCACTGATACTCTCATGGAAATCATGGGCATGCTTTGTGGGTAATCGTCTGACCTTGTTGTTATAACTCGAGGCTAATTATCAAACGCGCAGCTCATATCTTACTTGGTCGGCCGTTGTGTCTATGATCTGTATCTTCATCCTCTTGCTGCCTATCCCGGCCCTTGGTATGCACGAGTCAGCAGACTCCCTGTTTGCTATCACTTTTTTACGGGGGATCTCCATCTCTGGACGAGGGCACTTCACGACCGATACGGTCCGATTGTGCGGCAGGCTCCTGATGAACTGTCATACATAGACGCGGACGTGTGGAAAGACATCTATGGACATCGCGTCGCAAAGCCCGAAAATGGGAAGGATTTCTCCTACCGATGGGACCCTAATCCAAAACATCCTAGCATTATTACGGCTGACAGAGAGCGGCACACGCAGCTTCGTCGACTTTTGTCAAATGCTTTCTCGGATAAAGTGCTTCATGGACAAGAACCGATAATTCGACACTATACGGAGCTCCTAATCACCAAACTGAGCGAGAGATGCGCAAAGGGGGAGACTACTGTCGACTTGGTCAAATGGTATAATGTAGGTTGAAGGAAGCCTCCTTTCTTCCCCTTCTGAACCCGGCTAAGCTTGCAGTTTACCACATTCGACGTAATCGGCCACCTCGCCTTCGCCGAGTCGTTCAATTGCCTCAAGTCTACCGAATACCATTCCTGGATCAGCCTCACGTTCTACGTACTTAAGTACATCGCTAGAGCACGTTGCCTTGTCCGCCTGAATGCGAAGTTCGCCCGTCTCTTCTTGGGAATCTCGGCTATTCTTGATCCTGCCCTTTTAAAAAAGCACAATGAGCTTCACCGTTTAACACAGGAGCTTGTAGCTCGCCGTCAGCAACGAAAGCCCGAGTACACAGACTTCATGACGCACTTGCTGGCTGCACAAGGAAAAGGCCAGCTCATGCAGGCCGATGTGCTGAACAATGCGCCTGTAATTGTGGTTGCTGGAAGCGAGACGACGGCTACTTTGTTGAGTGGTGTAACCTACTACCTCCTCACGAACCCGCGGGTCTACGACAAGCTCAAGAAAGAGGTGCGCGGAACCTTCAACAGCGATAAAGAGATCACGATCGATCGTATTGGCGACCTACCCTACCTCTTGGCTGTACTGGATGAGGCCCTGCGCCTTTATCCGCCGGGCGCGAATCCTCATCTGCGTCGCATCCCACCGGAGGGGGCTATTCTGGGTGGCAAATTCATTCCTGGCAACACCGCGGTCGGTATGAATCAGTATGTCGTGCATCGGAGCGAAGAAAATTTTGCGCGGCCGGACGAGTTCATTCCAGAAAGATGGACAGAGGGAGATCAAGAGCCGTGGAAGAACGACCGCAGAGACGCTCTCCAACCGTTCTCGTTCGGGCCTCGAAATTGCATTGGAAGGAAGTACGTATTTCAGCCTTGAAACCCTCTTCTTCACCATTTAAGTAGCTAACATAGCCGTGCTTGGAAAAATAGTCTCGCGTATATCGAAATGCGCCTCATTCTTGCCAAAATGATGTACAAATTTGATTTGGAACTCGCTCCTGAATGCAAGGATTGGCTAGATCAAAAGGTTTTCCTTGTCTGGGAGAAAAAGCCTTTGATGGTGAAGATGAAGTTGGCGAAAAACATGTAAACACTCTTGACAGCGAGGCTCATTTGTATCAAACTTTCTATTGTCTTTTCCGCTTCTGTCTTCTTCTAGCAAACAATCGTTAATGAGACAAAGTTAATCTTATATAAACTCAATCACTTTTGTTGTTTGTTGCTTCATTATTGTCCTCGGTGATGCCCTAGCCAGTTGTACTATGTTGCTCAAAGTACGCATTCAACCTCGAGTTTAAACAGTGAATGAAGCCCATCTTTTGACCATTTCCCCGCCTAGTCCACCTTGCCACCTACGCCTTCATCGTCCCCTGCTCCTTCGCACCATCCGGATCGAACGCCGAAACCTCGATTTCCACCCTCATCCTGTCGTCGCCAAGACGGCCGACTTGGACGCAGGTCCAGACCGGGTGATTGTCGGGCATCCACTTCTTGAAGTTGCGTACCATGGCGTCTTGCGCCTCCTGGTCCAGCTGGATGTGGAACGAGTTGATGCGGAAGACGTGCGCCCAGCCGCCCTTGCACCCGGCGTCGCGGAGCGCCGTGTCGACGTTGACGAAGGCCTGGTCGATCTGCTCCGGGACGAGCTGCGAGATGTTGAATTCGGCGTCGTAGAAGCCGCCTGCGATGGTGTTTAGCTTGCTGTGAAGACGTGGCGAGGAGACATTGTTGTATACCTTGTCCGGCGCAGTGGATTTGGTCGCCGACGCGGACGGCGGAAGAGTACCAGTGGCTCTTCTTGCTGGCTTCGCCGAAGCCTGGGTAGGCGTACTGTGTCATAGAAGCCATTGTAATGTAGATGAATAGCGTGCAGATGGGGGGAGGGAATTGACCGATCAGAATGTTTCGGGCAAGCAATCATATAAAAGTTGTTGCATTTCTGACGTAGCCGATGATCGGGGAACGAATGTTTAGCAATTCAGCTCACTTACTAGCCAGGATAGGTAAAACCTTGTGTGTTATTGCTGTGTGGAGAAAATGATCGATTCTACAAGGCAATAATTCCCGAAAAATTGACGAGGCCCCACTACGGACTCTAATCTTGTCGGAGCTTACCTGAGGAATATATATTCCGCCTTTGCTTCGCGCAACACCAAGTACCCCGCATCACTCTTGTATGTTGAACACATTCCAGTTCATGAAATCAACCCTCCCATATTCACTAACCTGAAGCGCTGCCAGCTTCGGAACTCTCTTCAGGCGACCGTACGCCGCTATGTACACACAAAAGGAGCGTGCAGCAGCGGCTCCCCCGGCCGCCTCTTCCCGCAAACGCGCGCCCAATAGCCGCCACCTCGAGCAGATTTCCTACAAACCTCCCTGTGCCGTGATAATCAAAGTGCGTCGTCTCGTAGCGCAATCACAGCCTTCTGTCCACCCGGGCTCGGGTGCGTAATTCAATCCCTCTGGCCATTCGCGTTGATTGCGAAGCCCCGAATCAGCCCGGACGTCAAAGGTGTAGCTGCGGCCTGAGTTCGATGTCTATAGCCATTCCATCAACACTTTATATTTCGTGAAATTAATGTTTGGGGTAATTTAATGTATTCGGCTACTGATAAAGAAGGAATGATTACCAAGATTGTGATACCAAACTCGGAAGCGATTCCACATCAACGAGGGGACTTTGAAATACTGATAAGAACCCGCAGACCCTGGCGCTATCCAACCCATCTTTCATCCAGACCCATCTACGCTTCGGTTGGGATAATCCTCCAAACTACGACGAAGTCTTGCTTGGGGGTAACCACGCGCTTGGCACGGACAATGATCTCGGCGTCACCCGGTGGCACCCCCTTCCAGACGACCTGCTCAACGTTATTCTTTCCATCGAAATGGTGAGAGCTGCCCATATTGCCATGGCGCTCGATGCCGTCGGCCGTCCTGACAATAAGGTTCAAGTCGTTCTGTAAGCTCGCGCCGGGAAAGTCGTTATACACCATCGTCACTTTGAAAGTTACGCCGGCGCCGGGAGCGGGTGGATGGACAGTCAGGTCGTGTGTGGCGTTGGCCGGCGGCCCATCAATGCGCACCTTGTAGTGTTTTTCCTGGCCGAGGTCCGTGGGCCCATCTTCCTGTTGCACGAAGCCATCGCCGGTCGCAAATCCGGCGCCGGCGGTCTGGTCAGGGAAAATCAGCGAATTACTGAGGTTAACGCGGCCGAAACCTTCGAAAGCGTCGTGGGCGTGGTGAAGACTGAAAGCGCCGTTGATGAGCAGCGCCTTGAGAAGCGCGCCGCTGGGCTGCTTGACACCATGGTCGACTAGCGCTTGACGCAGGACAGCGGCGGCTCCAGCGACGAGTGGGGTAGCCATGCTGGTCCCCGTGTCGTACATGAATAGCGGGTCTGGCGATGGGCCGAAGTTATCTTTGTCAGGGGGCGCGGCGCGCGAACGGGCGGATAGAATGGCTGTGCCGGGGGCGACGACGTCGGGCTTGATACGATCCTCACATGTCGGCCCGCGGCTACTGTACCACGAGATCTCCGTCACATCGTTCGGCCCCTTCTTGTTTGGCGTGTAGACGCCTCCAACGCTCGGCCGGCTCGACTCGGTGGCGCCGACGGTCAAACAGTTCTTAGCCGCCGCTTTCGCCCCCAATGTGGGATGCACTGATTTATCACCGTCGTTTCCGGCGGAGAAGCAGATCAGCAGGTCCGGCTGCTCCCACATGGTCTTGTCGATCTCTGAGCACTGGTCGTCGTAGGGGAACTGATGGTCTATGTACCTCTGCCCCCACGAGTTGCTATGAATCCGCGCGCCGTGCTTGCGGTAAGGCCCCAGGAAGAGTTGGTCGAGCGGGTAGGGCTCGTACGGAAAGAGATCGTCGTCCGCGGTCAATAGCGACTGCATCACTAATTGCGCCTGCGGTGCCGCCCCACTGAGGTGGCCATCGCCCTTGACTTCCATGGCGTTGCCTAACACCGACCCGCACACATGCGTGCCATGCCCGTCCGGATCATCGGTGAGGTTAGGGCGCCCGACGGGCATTAGCTCAAGCACCTTACCCCGTAAGGCTGGATGCATGTCGTCGAGTTTCCCCCGATCCAAACCCGTATCAGCCACGGCGACGACCTGCCCCTTGCCGTCGTACGCCGTGGTTGCAAACACGTCGTCGACGCCCATGATGCCGCGCGCAACCCTGTTGAAAAGCACGTTCTTCGGCCGGCTCTCGATGACGCGCACGCCATGCACACCCGCCACCGACTTCAGCTGCTCACTGGACAGGTTCAGCACCAGCTGATTGCCGTTGGTATTGATGTCGCTCGCGGCCACTCCAGCGCTGCTGGCGACCTGCGCCTTGATGGTCTCGAAGTCCGCTGGTTTGTCCTCATGCAGGACGACGCTGACGCGTTGCGTTGAACTCGGCGTCCGCTCGGCGCTCTTCCGCAGACTGCCGTGCACCTTGTACTCATCTGAGTAGTTGAAGATCTTTTGCACCAGGCCTGTTGACAAAAGACGGTCGAAGTTGCGAGGGGGGTAGCGCATGAGGAGGACCTTGTGCTCGTACACCTGCTGCAGCTTGGCGCCCTGCTCTTCCAGTCGGGTGAGATCCGCCTTGCTCGGTTCTTCTTTCAGCTGTACAAGGACGTAGTCCGTGTCAGCTCGTCCACCACCAATCGATTGGACGGCGAAATTGTTGTCTCTACCGCCGAGATTGACTTCATTGCCGTTGATGCTGAAAGGTATCGCCGTAGTTGTCATTATGACTTTGTGGAGTGACTTACTGCGAGATAGATGAGTGGTGCTCATAAGAAGAATTTCAGTGACTGAAGTGGTACTTATATCTCATCTTCGCTACTTGAGATCTATCCTGATTGCCAGTTACAATTTCACGTGCAAGCCGAAATGCCCTGCCCGATGTACTTGGTGAACCTCGTGTATCAGTGCTCTACTACCCTCGACATGTGAGCGACAGGCGATCGCTGGACACACAGACAACACGTGAAGCTAATTGGGAAAATCGGCACAGGCCAGATTGTTCTATCTTTCTGATACGTGGTTGACGGGCAGAACAACTACGGGAGCGGCTATCGTGATAACTCAGTGAGTGACACTATTGCCAATAATACGTAAGACCTCGCCACTGATCGCGGCCTGAAGCTATACGTTTGGTAACATTTTGTTGTATCTCATTCCTTCGATATCGTTCTACCGTGGATGAACCGTCCATTCAGAAGACTTCAGCCACTGCTCGATGTACCGGAATAAGCTTTCACCAAGCCCGTCCATAAACTTACGGCTGGTAACAAGCGGAAGCGACTCAGCAAGCATGAAAATAACTGCACGACCGTCTGGCTGTCACAAGACTGGTGGAGCGGCACGGCCGCCCGCATGACTATCAACTTGAGTCGGGCTGAGAAGTGAGGCAGGTCAGCAACGGATAAACGGCACAGTAGTATATGGACGGATGCTTTGTCTCCACAGAAAACACTGTAGCGCGAATGGACCAATCTATTCTAAGCAAAAACATATATCTCAGGGCGAACTTAGGCCAATGGATTCCGCAAGGAGTCGACAGTGCTGAGACCGGGATCTTCCAATAGGCCCAACATCATTATTTCCGGGAATTCAGAATCCTTATGTGGTGGCTAAAATGACTGGGGGGTGTCTTGGTATGTCCGCTTGCGGTATGGGGGGTCAGCTGAACTGGTGCCCTCCCGAGGCTGAAACCAGCGGAATTTTCGCACTTATAGCTATCCCTGGCCCCAAAAGCTCGCGGCCTGTCACAAGCTGAAACAGGGTGTGGTCTGGACCTTTAGAATGAGGATCTTCAGATCCCTCAACTAGTGCCGTGGCCTGAGGTCGGGGTTTCAATGTGAGACTTATCGCCCTTGCACGCAGGATCTTGTAGATGATTTTAGACTAGATTTGTTTTTTCAGCTTAAACGCATTTCATGATGGCCGAGAATACCCTCAAGTAGGCTCTTTTATGCCCCGGACAGTTGGTAGTGAAAGGGTTCCACGGCATGTGATTATCACCCACCAAGCGCTCAAATATAAAAGAACTTGGCCGTGAGTTTATATGTAAAATACATGCGAATGTTTATTCATAAATTCAAGCACTAATTCGATAAACTCCAAATCCGAAATGGGATCAGCGATTGGTAAAGTCCGTGAAGAAGTGACATCTGCTTCTGCAGACAAAAAGTTCGAAACGGAGTCTCTTGAGACCCTCAATGCACTCGAGACAATTGCAAACGACCACATAAACGCTTTTTACGAGAAGATCGAGTAATATACCCCAACTTAGTCTAGAATCTCTATCTTACAAGTTTGCAGAAACTCGGCAAATGACGCAAAAGAAATTCCCATTGACAGGGTCCTGACAAAGCACATGTTTGTCCGTTCTTATCACAAGACACATGACAATCTCGGCGAGGCCATCAAAAAGGGAATCAATGATTTCGCATCCGGGCCGGTGGCAACAGGCCTGGCTGACCTCGCCGAGAGTGTATTTCAGATGCTTTTAGGAGCATCTGTCGGCCAGCGTGCCCTGGACGAAAGATAGTGAGTTATCATCTTTACCCAGAAATATCATTGAATCGAAGCTGACTCGCTTACGTGGAGTGTCATTTCTCTCGGCGACTGCCTTGGGCTAAGTAGACTGGATATATGCTTCTTCGCGTATACCTTCCAGTCCCAGTCACTCTTCACGGCGTGCGAGTCTGTGTTGGCCAGCTGCGTTGTCGTATCATCAGCAAAAATAGACGACATCAACGAGAACACAATCCGAGTCCTTGTCAACAATGGGTTCTCCAAGTCCACCCCTAAGATCAAGAACCTCATTTGTGATGAGATAATCTACAGGGTTATTCGCAGGCCCAGCCCTGCGGAACTTCAAGAGGACTTCCAAGCGCACAAGATAGCTTTGAAGGACTACCAGGAAGAGATGGATGATGCCAAACGGCGTGAAACGGCTAGGGCAAAAACCGAAATATCATCTGCAATGCAGAACAATGCATCGGCTGCGCAGTCAAATGCAGAACCTGTTGTGCAGCCGAAGGGGGGACAGGCTCCGCTATTGGATGGAGGAAAGAACCAGAAGACGGATGCAGTACCACCTCCAACACAGAAGTAATACAGGGCCTTGTGAATTCGGGACAAACGAGGAGTTAAACGGAAGAGATAGTGAGGCAACCAAATCTAGGCGATTCTTACAGAGGGCGGATGACGTGATCGTAGCGCTTAATTGAAAGTGGCAGCTGGGCTAAGCCTGAAGGGGGTCTCCCGTCAATCACTTTACCGTTACAAAGGGTTGCAGTCGAAGCGTTTTGTTCTAATGCATCGGATAAGCGTCCAATCAATTATGGATGAAAAAGAATGTGCCTCGTGAACAATGCTGACATCAATATATCCGTAGGTCATTTGAGGAGCGTAGTCTATCTAAGAGTTGGGCAAAGATTTGACTATTTCTTGCCCATCGATGATACTGAATCTTCTCCAACTCTGTTTTTCTACGCACCGACAGAAAAAGCACGTCCAAATAGCTTCTCCCTCTTCATGCACAAGGCAGCAATCAACATCACACCCCCAGCAACAGGCACCAGCACAAACGTCATCCGCATAGCCTCAGTCACAGCCCCAATCGCCTTGTTTCTCAGTTCCCCATTCAATTCCTGAAACAGCGTGCTCTGCGCCCCCGCTACCGCACCACTAACTTCCTTATCAGAGAAACCGTTGCCTGCAAGCACAGCCGACAAGTTCCTTATCGCTGTCGACTGGTAAATCTGCCCTGCGACAGCCAGCGCAATCACCTGCCCGCCGATCTGCGACACGTTCTGCAGACTCAGCCCCGCGCCTGTATCCTCGGGTTTCAGTGTCAGTGTGGCGACCGTGTAGCCTGTCACCATGGAAAGTCCGCTACCGACGGCGATGAGGATGGTCAGCCCGTAGATCGTGCCGGTCGAGGCATTCGGATCCAGATACGCCACCAACGGCCCGCCGCCGGCAACGAGAAACACGCCAGCGATGACGAAGATGGCCATGTAGACCTTGATGAAATGCAAGAAAGCCCCGGAGACGAGGTTGACAATGACGGCGATGACGACAAAGGGCAGCAAGCGCACTGCTGCCATCAGCGCGCCGTCGCTGTTGACGAATTGGAAGTAGATCGGAATGTAGTACACGACGACGAAAAGCGTCGTGGTCCCGGCCGCCGTCACGACGTAGAGGAGGACTTGCGTGCGGTCGCGGAGCAGGTGGCAGGGGAAAGCGCGCCGAGCGGGGGTGGTGAAGACGGCGAAGTATTGCTGCAGCGCGTAGAGGGCCAGGACGACGCCGAAGACGACGAAGGTCGCGATGGTGCGCCCGTCGGCCCATGGCCATTGGCTGCCCGCCATTGTGAAGGCGAGGAGGAAGCTTACCCAGACCCCGGCGCCCAGGATGAAGCCGACGAAATCGATCGAGGCCAGTCGGGCGCGGATGCTGACGCCTTGAAGCGGATGGATAGCCGGGAGGTAGAACAGCAGCGCCGGGGCAGAGACGGCACCGATGACCAGATTAATGTAAAAGGCCCAGCGCCATGTCGCCGCGGACACGGCGAATGCGCCGCCGATGACGGGGCCCAGGACCGCTCCCAGCCCCCAGAAAACGCCGATGAGCGACATGTAGAAGCCGCGTTCCTTTTCTTCAGTCATGACGGCGTAGTACTGCAGCGACCCAAGGTAGATGCCGCTGCCGCCGGCGCCAGCAATGACACGGCCGACGATCAGGGCGCTCATGGTTGGAGCGCCGCCGCAGAGAGCAGAGCCGGCTTCGAAGAGGATGACGGTTGCGATGAAAACCCATTTGATGTTGAAGGTATTGTAGAGGGTGCCCAGCAGGAGGATGACGCAGACCGAGCCGAGGGGGAAGCCGGCGCCGATCCAGGAGAGCTGCTCGACGTGGCCGAAGGCCTCGACGACTGGGCCTTGGACGTCTGCTGCGATGGTTGTGTCGAGGCCGTAGAGGAAGCAGGTGACGTAGAGCGAGATGCAGACGATTAGCCACGGGAGACCGCGGATCGTTCTTGCTTTGTCTTCGGAGTCTGATTCTGACTCGACTTGCGGCAGGGCCTGGTTGGCTTCGTGTTTCTCGACATCTCCACCGCGGTGATCGGTACGGCTGTGGGTTGCCCCGTCGTTGCCTGAGTCATTGGGAGACATGGTGCGCACCGGTGTTGAGGAACGGTTAAAACGGAAGACTGAGAGAGTAGCCTGTATTCCAACAATGCAATATCGAGATTGATGGCTGTCTACGAGCAGCCTTGGGAAGAGAGACGTCGCACTCACATGGAGGTGTTGTGGCCGCAACAGGATCAAAGGCGCACGAGTCGCGTTGCTGGCCAAGTGTATTAGAAAGACACCGTAGAGAAGGGTAATCTAACCGCTAAGGGATTGCAAAGATACGTCTTTGTTGATTTGGTGCTTGATAATCCTACGTTCGTTGTTGCGGATAGGTTACCTTTCTCGGCGATAGCTTCCGACACATTACCAAGCAACAAAACTCTAAACAAAAACCGTCTAAGCACGATCATATCTTGCAAATCAGGTAAAGGCCTTAGGAGAAGAGATAGGGCAAGCATGGTTTTGCCGATGCTGTGATAAGCGTTGATGCGGAGGGTAGTTAAGGTCGGATGCGCTCCCAAAACAAGGCTGGCTTCCTAACATGCGTGCTAAAATTCTCAGGCGCACACACTATTTCCTGAAACGAAATTTTCATTCTGAATTTACGGAGAGCTCCTGTAAAGAGGGGTTCTATAGTCGATAAATAGCGCGAAGAATAGCAGAGCCCCAATTGTTTTCTTTTTTTTTTTTAAAAAAAAACATATATAGTCTCCTCTTGCAGCCGACTATTGGCGTGGATTTGTTGTTTGCTTATGTCATGTGTAGTTGAAGCTATCGTACGGACGCGAATGTCGAATTTTTAATTCTACATACACGTCCAGACGACAGCTTCAATTACACATGGAATGAACGAAAAATAAATGCACGCTAGTTGTCAGGCCGGATATCCCCCTGTATATTTATTTAGGTGGGCCTTTCCGATGGACTGCAAGTCTATCACAATCCCAATCAAGTTTAACCTCCATGCTAACAAAAATAAATTTTTCAATCCTATACAAACTAAAATTTAAAGTTTATATCAATCTTCCGTCGTTTAAAACCCCGCAAGTGTGCTAAATTCCATTCGATGCCAACTCAAATCCAACCTGCGTCCCCGTTCAAATGAGCATGGTCATCGTTAGTTAGATCCAGTTGGATCTAGTTGGCAATTTAGGCCGGCTGAACAGACCAACTGAGCCAGGAACAGAAATTAATCCACGGACAAATGGTAGCACCGGCATTCGCATGATGAGGGGTGCAATTCCCACCGGCAATCTAGGCGTTCTCTTGTCAAAATCTTATAAGCTACACCTACGCCAAAATTCCTTTACGTGGCCGGCCAGCCTCGTGAAGGATTTCCCCTGTTGCCATAACCGCGCCCATGCTCTACAGCCGCTGTTTAAGATGTGGTAGTAACGTAGATGTGAAATAGTGCATGCTTAAGCAACTAGGAGAAGAGTATATAATATCGCACACGAGTTGGAAGAACATGAGCAGGCGGGGCAGAAGGGGGTGAGTAGCGCTTTTGAGGGACTAGGACTTGACGAGTCACTGTCAAATTGTTGCTGATCCTCTTCTTGAACAGTAATACCACCCAGCCCTGCAACATAGCAGCCAGGGCAGCAACACTCTCTGACAGAGCTCTGTAGAGTCTAGACCTCCGAAACTGCGTAGATACACATCACGACACACCGGGCTTCGAACTATCATGTCGCCACCATCGGCGATAGGTCTGGCGGGGACGGTGATTGGCAGTTCGTGTTTCGGCATCTGCTACGGATTATCAAAAGCAGGAAAAGGATGGGGGATGCCGATCAAGGTGACGTATCGTAGCCATATTGGCTGTGTGGAGCGGGAGGCCTGTATTGTCCAGAGCTCAGGACGGCTGTTGAAGCGGATCTGATTGTCAGTAAGTTGGAAGCCATGGAACTGACCATGACCGACTGACGAACAACGCTCCTCCTTCAGAAGCCGAGGCTACCCATTTGAAAGCCCGCAAGTTAGCGATCCTGGCCCTGCACTCAGAGTCTATCCCTTGTGGGCTGTCCACGTACCGCTTCCCAATGGACGTCGTCAAACATGTCATCGGGCTCGACGACGCAACGCCGGCCAAACATGTATTTACAACCACAAC
Organism: Lasiodiplodia citricola; assembly: GCA_023089105.1. Taxonomy (NCBI): domain Eukaryota; kingdom Fungi; phylum Ascomycota; class Dothideomycetes; order Botryosphaeriales; family Botryosphaeriaceae; genus Lasiodiplodia; species Lasiodiplodia citricola. The sequence goes on along the minus strand of JAJNLL010000099.1, from coordinate 77,343 downwards.
GACCACAAAAAGAGCAATACTATCGTCCACCCCTGCTGCTGGCAGAAGCAGATGAACTTTGCCTCCACGGTTCCAGACTGGAATGTCCATAGTTGCAAGCATTCCGGACCCCCGCCGCACGGGCCTTTGGCTCCATGTTCTCGCATGGACACCGTTTAAGCCAGAAACATGACCTCATCTAGAAAGACGTCGTGCGAAGGCGCCCGAAACTTAGCTAATTTTGGTTGGGGTTGAACATACCATGGGGCCTCGGTAGCTCTTCGAATATGGGTCAGACGGTACATAGGGCGCTTAGTGGTGCGATAAGCGATGCGGGGGTTATGCTTACAGAAGGATTGCTACAATTTTTACAGAACTATTGCTACAACACCTCCAACATCGTCGGATATCGGCAACGGACGGTGAAACGTGGTTGGTTTATCGGTAACCGGTGAAAATATTCGGGATGAACATTGACCGAACTTTCGGCATATTCTAGAGGAAACAGTACTGTCGGCAATAGACCATCGCCGAAGCGCTGGTGAACCTGGTCTCGGTGGGAGATGCAGAAAACATATAGAGTCGGCGATTCCGCGGCTATCGAAGTCATTCATCAAACCGTTTTCTACACCCCTTCCGAGAAAAACACTCGAAAGAGAACTATCACAAACTTTGTAAGCAACTTGATCCGAGTCTAGAGCTCAACACCTGATTCGAGATTTACTTACTTCAACGTCTTCAATTAACAACGTTGTAACAGCAAAACAGGTCACACTACGATTAATCATGTCAGTCACCGCCACGGAAACTATCTCCTCATCCCACACGAGTCCCCACATCGGAGAACTCACGCCTGGATTCGGTGCCGAGGTGGAGGGTCTCGATTTCAGTGGCGGTGTTACCGACAGTAGCTACCACCTGATCGAGGAGTTAGTGAAGAAGGTGAAAGCACTTCAGATTTTTGCTACGCAACCTACTGATGTTTTCTTTCAGTACGGGGTGATCGTCCTCCGCAAAACAAACCTGACCGACGAGACCCACATCGAGCTGGCTCGCAAATTTGGCGATCTCGACGACGTCAAGCCGTACAATAAGGCAGGCAGGAAGAACCGTTTGAAGTACGACGAGCTGTTCGATGTCGGCAACATGGAGCCCGACGGCTCCATCGTCGACCCCAGCAGTCCCCGAGCCCAAGCCAACAGGGGGAACAGCTTCTTTCATGTCGACTCGAGCTTCAATCCGCGTCGGGCCGGCTACTCGCTCTTGCTATCCCACGAGCTTCCTCCCGCCGGCACCGGTGGTAGCACCGAGTTCTGCGACACTAGAGCCGCGTGGGATGACCTCGACGAGGAAACGAAGACGGAGCTCCTAGAGAAGGACTACATCGCCTACCACTCCATTCTACATTCGAAGAAGCTGGCTGCACGCGATCATTTCGCCAACATCGAGCCGGCGGATTATCCCATGGGTCGCCACAAGTTGGTCCAGAAGCACGAGAGGTCAGGTCGGATGAACCTGTACCTTGCCATGCACATCCACCACATCGAGGGCCTGGAACCGGAGCAGTCTAAGGCACTCTTCGAGAAGTTGTTCAATCACGCCACTCAGGATAAGTACCGGGCCATGGTCGAGTGGCACAACGTCGGCGACCTCGTCATCTGGGACAATACTTGCACGATGCACCGGGCTGTGGGAGGAGAGTTCGCGTATAAGTACAGGAGGGACATGAGGCGTGCCACTGTTCACGACGACAGCAGCCAGGCGTGGGGCCTGAATGAGCACACGGATGTTCGCCAGGGCCTTCCTTGAGAATCCTCAGCTCTTGTACTGTGGGTTGCGTGTGGACTGACTTATGCGCAACGTGACAGTAGGAATAATTTGTAGTCATGGACCTTTCTTTAATTCTTAGCAAATCAAAGGGTTTAAAAGCAATGTTTGGTAGAGAAATGTGAAATTCCGGCCTGAGCGCTCCTAATCCTGCTTTTGAAGTTGGGAAAAATTCCCTCATCTGGTTCCAATTCGGCATTCTTTGACCGAGGGACTAATACATAATAGGCACAGCCCTTACCACCATTTACCAATGCCAGCCCAATAGGAGAGTAAGACCAGCAAAATGGATCATGACGCGGCCATAAACCGGCTGTCCACATCGCCGGTATATTATAAGGTGTCGTGATCTGAACTAGCAATCGCCTTCGGCCGGTGATACGTCAGCTCTTGTGCGGGGCAACTGGCCATCTTTAATCAACAACAATAACCCTGGCTGCATTTACGAAGAAGCAGGCAGACAGCAAAATTTCCTGTCTAAGCCGAGAAATAAATAGTAGCTCATATAAACATCCCAAGAATGCCTCAAACAAATAGTCAGATCATCAAAGATCCCCCGCAATCTCACCAACCATGTGCATCCTGAATCCTTTGTATCTGGTATTCGTTTGGATTCTCTTTGTATTCCCTTTTCGCCTACGCGCTGAAGATGTGTCAATCCCCATATTGCAGCAGAATGGTACTCTATTGCAAGACCTAGTCACGTGGGATCAGCATTCAATTTTCATTCGAGGCGAACGCATTCTCCTCCTGTCCGCTGAGTTCCATCCATTCAGACTTCCTTCACCTGGCCTTTGGTTGGACGTCTTCCAAAAGATCAAGGCAATTGGATACAACACGGTGTCATTCTACGTGAACTGGGCCCTGATCGAGGGCCGGCCTGGCGATCCTCGGCTGGAGGAGATTTTCGACCTGGATCCATTCTTCGCCGCGGCTTCCGAGGCCGTAATCTACCTCATCGCCCGACCGGGTCCATACATCAACTCCGAGCTCTCTGGAGGAGGCTTACCTGGATGGCTGCAACGGATCAAGGCAGAGGTCAGGTCAACTTCCCCTGAGTATCTCAACGCGACCGAGGCGTACATGGCAGCGGTCGGCGCTCAAATCGCACGTGCTCAAATCATCAACGGCGGCCCGGTCATTCTCTTCCAGCCAGAGAACGAATACAGCCTTGCTGTCGGGGCACCAAGCTACATCGATTCAGTGAAGCTGCTTGAACCAGCCTACATGGAATACGTCGAACAACAGGCCCGTCGCAACGGGATTGCGGTTCCACTGGTATCGAACGACATGGTGCCTTTGGGCAACTGGGCGCCCGGCACCGGCATTGGAGAGGCGGATATCTACGCTCACGATTCATACCCATTCTATGACAGATGTAAGTACTAACTTCGATCCCGAAATTGTCCTTGCTTTGACTCTTAATAGGCGGGAATCCTACTAATTGGTCTAATCCAACTACATTGGTTAGCCCGGATTACACTTACCGAAATCACCTCCAACAAAGCCCAACCACGCCGTACTCTGTTTTGGAGTTTCAAGGTGGCGCCCCAGATCCTTGGTGAGTGGACCACGTGTACCAGGCCATGTTTCCCTATTCAAGAACACTAACGATGGTAGGGGCGGAGTTGGCCTCGAGAAATGTGCGGCATTGATAGGACCCGAGTTCCAGCGGGTTTTTCAGAAAGAACTCTTCGGTCGTTCTATCAAGTTGCTTAATATCTACATGGTGAGTGCCGTAAACACGTCTCGGAACGTGCGACAGAGCGCTAACGATTATCAGACATACGGCGGAACAAACTGGGGAAACATGGGCCACCCTGAAGGCTACACATCCTATGACCACGGCGCTATGATTACTGAGGACCGCAGTCTGCGCAGAGAGAAGTACAGCGAGGCCAAGCTGCAAGCACACTTTCTCCAGGCCTCACCGGCGTACTTGACAGCCATACCGGAGAACAAAACCCATGCCTATGTCAATACCGATGAGCTGCTGGTCACGCCAGTTGGAAACAAACAAACGCGTTTCTACCTCGTTCGACATACGGACTGGACGTCATGGGACGCTACGCCGTACCATCTGACTGTACCTACTAGCATTGGAAACATCACCATTCCACAGCTTGGCGGATACCTCACTCTGAACGGCCGCGATTCCAAGATTCATGTCACAGACTACGATGTCGGTGGAGTTAATTTGATCTACTCGTCCGCAGAAATATTCACGTGGAAGAAGTACGGAGAGAGGAGAGTATTGCTGTTGTACGGGGGAGAGAACGAGTTGCATGAATTCGCTTTCCCTATCACGGCCGGAAATTACAGCAGCGATGGAGAGGGTGTTACAATCCAGCGGAAGGGACTTATGATCGTCGTCCAATGGCAGGTGAAACGAACCCGCCGCATCGTCCGCTTCGGAAATGGTTTGGAAGTTTACCTTCTCTGGCGCAACGATGCCTACAACTATTGGGTTCTGGAACTTCCTGCGCCGCCACCCATTGGAAACTACTCTTCGACGGCGAAGACCTCTGTTGTTGCGAAAGCTGGTTACCTCCTGCGTAGTGCTCATATTTCTAAAGGTTCGCTTCACTTGACGGGTGACATCAACTCCACGACGGACGTAGAGATTATATCCGGTGTTGACCCAAATTGTTCTTTGATCACATTTAATGGTCAGTCCGTTTCCAAAGTCAGCCGTGAGGGAGATAGATTGCACGCGACAATCGAATACCGAGAGCCAGATTTCAGCCTTCCCGACCTGCGCTCGCTTGACTGGAAGTACATCGACTCTTTACCTGAGATCACTCCATCCTATGACGACGCCGAGTGGGTCAAGTGCTCACTCTCAGGGAGCAACAACCCACGGAACCTGACGACTCCCACTTCTCTATATGCTGGCGACTACGGCTTTCACGCAGGGTCTCTGATCTATAGAGGCCACTTCGTTGCTTCCGGCACCGAAAGCCTGTTCAACCTCACAACTCAAGGTGGCGCTGCGTATGGCCATTCTCTGTGGATCAATGACACCTTCCTCAGCTCCTTCTCAGGCGATGGGCATTCGGCGAACCATTCGCAATCCATCAATCTTCCCGCCTTGGATCCTGGCAAGCCGTACGTCTTCACGCTGGTAATGGACCACATGGGCTTGAACATGAACTCGTTCATCCACTCCGATTCCATGAAGGAGCCACGCGGTATCCTCCACTTCTCTCTATACGATCGGCCGCAGTCGGACATCGCCTGGAGCATCACTGGCAATTTCGGCGGAGAGAACTACACCGACATCGTCCGCGGCCCTCTCAACGAAGGAGCAATGTACGCCGAGCGCCAAGGATACCATCAACCCGGACCCCCTTCGGCATCGTGGCTGGCTCGGTCTCCATTCGAGGGAATACCGGCGGCTGGTATTGGCTTCTTCACTGCAACATTTGATCTTGACTTGCCAGCTAGTGGTTACGATATACCTCTGAGCATTGTGTTCACAAATGTTACGACGGAGGAGGGCTTACCGGCAAAGTTTAGGTGCCAGATATTTGTCAATGGGTATCAATTTGGAAAATACAGTAAGTACAGGGTTAGTAAAAGAGCGTTACAAAGCTGACGTGATGTGACCAGTAAACAATATTGGGCCTCAAATTTCCTTTCCTGTCCCCGAAGGAGTACTCAACTACAATGGTCAGAATACCCTGGCTCTGACCGTCTGGGCTCTTGAAGATGCAGGCGCAAAGTTGGATGGAATTCGGGTTGTGGCCACGGAAGTGATCCAATCGGGATACACGGTCTTAGGCAGTGTGACGCAACCTAGATGGGAGGAACGAGATGGAGCATATTAGCCATGTGCTAAACCTTTCTCGTAGCCGACACTCGTTTTGAATCCTTATGTTGTAGCAGTAGTAAATAGGACTTTGGTAGTCAATCACAATTATCGATTCCAACGCTATCTTTGCGGTGCAACCCTTGTCTACAGTGCTGCAGCTTTCTGAACTAAATTCGAGTTGACGATCTGGGTAGCGATTTCCAAACTCAGAACGCGCATGATCTCTGCCCGACGGGCACTTTCCCGAGTATGTGGTTGAAATTGAGCATAGCCCACGCAACACGAATACTTGACACGAATACGGCACATTCAGCTACCGCTAGAGAGACCAGGTTGCGTCATGGGGGCGAATGCGAATACTCGTCGCGACACCTGTTCCCAATCGTCTAGGGGTACCATTGGGTGAATCCCATGGATGGCCAGGGATGTCTGAATACTATATCGCCATGGATATTCTAGGATTTCGTACTCGTTCGCATTCGGGAGTACCAGGCGTTGTCTGTGAGGCCATAATACTAGTGTTCTCGGGGATTCGTAACAAAGAGATGCCGAGACGCCTGCCTTGATTGTTATTGTGAATCTACGGCAGGCTGTTTTGTGGATCGAATAGGTTCTCATCTAATACGGTCGGATGATACGTTAGATGCCCTACGTGTGGATATTTAAGTCTTCCGAATCCAAATTTCATTCAATACGGACATTATTGGATCCCCCATCGTTACCTCACCATGCTGGCAGTCATTTCTCTACTGCTACTCTGCACTCACGCCAGCAATAGCTTGGCCAATTCAACTTATACAAATCCCATTCTCCCAGGGTTCCATCCTGATCCCTCCTGCGTCTTCGTCCCTGCCTGGAACGACACATTTTTCTGTGTCACTTCCAGCTTCTTGGCATTTCCAGGCCTTCCTGTTCATTCCAGCCAGGACCTAAAAACATGGAGCCTCATGAGCAACGCCTTGCACCGGCCGGACCAGCTTCCAGGCCTCGCTGACGTCAGTGCCCAGACTGGGGGGATTAAGGCGCCTACGATAAGATTCCATGACGACACATTCTACATCACCACCACACTCGTCTACGATAGCCGAGCCAGCAATGATTCCAGCAGATGGGACAATGTCATCTTCACCTCCACCAACCCGTACGACGCCAATTCCTGGACTGTACCAACCCATTTCAAGTTCGACGGCTACGACACGAGCCCATTCCGGGACGACGATGGTACGACTTACATTGTTGGGGCCTCACTATGGACTTCTCAACCCGGAATCCATCTGGCAACCATCAACCTCGAAACGGGAGACGTCGGCACTCAAGCTGAAATCTGGAACGGTACTGGAGGCATCGCACCCGAAGGGCCGCATTTGTACAAGAAGGATGGATGGTACTTTCTGCTCATTGCTGAAGGAGGGACGTTTACCGGTCACATGGTGACCGTTGCGCGATCGCGATCCATCCACGGGCCATACGAATCGTTCCCAGGAAACCCTATCTTGTCGAACGCCAACACGACAGAGTACTTCCAGGCAGTGGGCCATGCGGACTTATTCCAAGATGGATTGGGGAGATGGTGGGGAGTCGCGCACGCCATGCGGTTGACCACAGAGCCGTTGGCCGTTCCAATGGGAAGGGAAACTTCGCTGTATCCAGTCACCTGGGAGGATGGATCATGGCCGGCCTTGGAGCCCGTAAGAGATGTTATGAGCGGGTGGGAACTTTCTGCGTCGAAAGATGGAACGGACATGACTTCCCCCGACGAAGTGGATTTTGCGCCTGGAGCAACGCTTCCATTGGACTTCGTACACTGGCGACTGCCGGACGCGAATTCGTTCTCCGTTTCTTCAGAGGAAAGGCCGCACAGTCTCCGTCTCATGCCGTCCAAGCTTAACCTTACCGCCTACAATGGACTATCTGCACCTAGTGGCCAGACCTTCATCGCCCGTCGCCAAGTGCACACACTGTTCACGTTCAGTGTCGAAATCAGTTTTTTGCCTCAACGATTGCAAGAAGAAGCTGGAGTTAGTGTTTTCACAGACCAAGGTGCTCATGTTGACCTTGGAATTGTTCTCCTTGCGCGAAACGACTCAGGTGACAGCACACTTTCCAGCCCATCTAGATACTTCCGCCTCCGGGCTCAAAGCAACAGAGGGTCACTCGAGACTATCGTAGCAGTTCCTCAAACATGGATGGACGACAGTATCCAGCTCGAGATTAAGGCTGCAAATTTGACACACTATACCTTTTCTGCGGCGCCAGCACTTCACAAGAGCCAAAGCATTACAATTGGATGGGCTGAGGCAAAGTTGGTAACCCCGATGTCTACTGGAGCACTGGTAGGGGTTTATGCGACAACTAATGGAGCTGATGTTGAACCTACATTTGCATATATTAGTCAATGGCGCTATTAAGGTCAAGGGCAGTACATAAGTTAGTTTAGGTATCTAGGGGTCTAAGAATACAGTAGAGTTCCGTGGCATGTTCCTTCGTCCAGCTTCCGTCTCTACGCGGTAGTCACACCGTCTTCGACCCTTCTTCACTGCCCTACCGCCTTAAATCCATCACCGCCCGCCACAGGCTACACTACGGTCTGGCCGATCTTCGCGCAATCCGTTTAGTGCATTGACTAGCTTGGTCCCGATGCGAAAAGCAAGTGGACTGCGCCCCTGCATTAATTAGGTCTTTGCTCTTGTCTATCATGGGTTGTTAAAGCTATCGTCCGGACGAAAATGTGGGATTAAAAATTCGACATTCACGTCCATACGATAGCTTCAACAACCCACATATGTTATTTTTTCCTATGAACAAGCTGAGGCATAGTTACGCCTGGAGCCTGTTTCTATTTTCCACATTAACCACCGGCTGCGAGAGAGCACTGTGGTTTGAGGTGCGGACGTCACCAGACATATTCTAAACCGCACCGGAATTCGTGTGCCTTACTTTCGCGTGCTGCATTGGCTGTTCTCTTCATTGCCAGCGCCACTTCGCGAATTAGGCTTGCTTGAGAGGTGACGTCATCTATCGTCGAAGAATTCGTGCGTGCACCGAATGTGGCAGGTACGCCTGCGCTGCTTCCTTAGCTGTAAAACCTCCTCCAACCTCACTACGCCGGCCTCGCACCATCTTCAACCTAAAGTTCTACCTCCACAGTCATCGCCTCATTCTACTTACTCGCCGCCGGCCGCCGCCTACAATGGCCGAATCATGCGAGATCCGTGAGCGCCCAATCGCCACTCGCCGCAGGCTGTAAGTCATTACACAGCACAACTCTTGACGGCCAGCTTCGAATGCTCTGCGGTCGCACTAACATTTCTGCAGACCATCACTCTCAGCAATACCGCTACGACTACCTACTGGCTGGTGTGCGGGGGACCGCACCCTACGACGCCCCGTCACTATGTCGCTCCACCAGCTCGCCTTGTCGTCGGCCGGTTTAACCACCTTTTTGGGACTTTCTCTGGCTGTTTGGGGACTTCTTCTCATCCAAACTTGGCTTGTGGCCACTACGATCGGCATTCTTTGGTTTTCCGCGCGGTGCAATTTGCGCTGCTCCTTTGCGGTTGCCGCAGCATCGGATGGTGTGCCTGGGGGCACCAATTTCCTGCCTCGGGTCACATGCTGGTCTCCGACCACACAACCATTTTCCAGGCGCGGTTTATCCGCAAGCATAGCCTTCGGGCCTGTGATACATCATTGGGCCAAGGGACCCGAAAGTCCTTCATGCTTCTATTCGGGGATGAAAAAATCCACCGGGTGACTACGGTTACCAAGCTCGCGCGCGGTCTTTGGACCGAAGAGACTCTTTACCTGGTCGGCACGCCAGAGAAAGAAGAAGAAATGATGGCAAATATGAATGCCATCAGGCGCATTGTTGAAGAAAACATGCGCACGTCCAGACCACCCGTGCAGCGCGCGGGCAATGCTCCGCGCAGGCTCGCAATGCTGCCTGGCGCGAGAAAATTGGGCAGCGAGAATGCTGCCTATACCACTGCGCTGCGCACTTCTCCGCCGCAGCAGATGTGCCGTCGCGCCCGCAGCGAAGCGGTGGCGCGTGGAGTGGAGGAAGAAGGCGTCGAGGTGCCTTTGTCATCCGTTCGCTTGTCCGGCGGCTTCCTGTAGTCAGCATACGCTTTTTGTTTTAGAATTTTCTGTTTGCTTTTTGGGATGTGGCTAGTGCCCTGCGTGGCGTACTATTATGCGTTTTTACTCAATAGACCTTTTTGAACCTGCCTATTATAGGCTCTCTGGAATTGCCAATGTATACATTTACCCACTCCACCGCCCCACCGTGTAGGCTACGTCTGACCATATGGACACTGGCATGAACGGCTTTTACTTTCACGGAATATAAAGATGGTAATAGCGCCACGAATGTCCTTAGGAACATTTCCAGAGCGCCTTAAGTTAATAATTATATTAACGAAGTGTGTGCTTCCTGCAGTCAGCGCCACAGCAACAAATCACTCCGGGTGCTCTTGTCACCCGAGATAGATTTTACTATTGGTACTAGATTGATTGTAAGGTTTGTTTCAGGTCATGAGATAATGCAAGGCGATAAGTCAAGTGACTGGACCTGTGATCGATCACGCAGTGGAATCGCACAAAATCGTGCCAATTAATGTAGTAGATAGTCCATTATAGAGTAGTTGGTCTGTAAGATTTTCAACTGGAACCCCTCTCACAATTTACCTGTTTATTCTGAAATATCTTAGCCTGAACGGAGGAAGCTTTTATTTCTTAGTGTGTAAATCTGTTCTCTCGTTTATAGCGGTTAGCAAAACGAGTTCACTATAGCTACTTATAGAGCGGTGCTACAGTCGATGGCTAACGCGAAGAATAGCAGGGCCTTAAAATAGAACGTAAGTACAGCTCAGTTCTTTTTTGGTAAAAAAAAAAAAAAGAAAACGAACATATGTGGACAGTTGAAGCGATCGTCCGGACGTGAGTGTATAATTATTAATTCTACATTTGCATCGGGATGATAGCTTCAACAGCCCATGGCATGAGCGAAAATAATTCATGCAAGCGACCGCGTGCGATATGGAGCTGTACTGGCTACCACTCTCTGATCGAGAGAGGGGGGTCACCTTACGGAATTGCTTTTTCTGGGTGCTCGCGTATCTAGGTGAAATACCTTTTAAGTGAAGGGTATGCACGTTGCATTATCGCACCCCTTTCAGCCATCATCGTAGCGGTCAGTCCAGTACCTTGGTAGAGGCCTTTGTGTATGATACAAAGGGATCGCTTGCTATTCAGGGCTGTTTTTCCAAAATTGGAGGTTGCAGGGTAGAGCTGAGATGTTGTGCTTCATTCTAGCGCATTTTGCATGAGTTACCTCTTGAAGTCATATCATGTAGTCTCTCCGTAGGGCACAAATCATAATTCGTGGAACGGTATCAAACTTCGACCCTCGATACTGTCAGGTGGCTGGTGAGGGGTTGGAACGCAGGGGCAGGTAAATTGATTTCGTTGGTAACATTCTTACCTCCAGATCCAGTAGCCTTACAGAAGGTCTTCCATGTATATATTCTCAGTCCGACAAGAAAGTTCATCTGATCAACGCGCTTTGACGAGAGCACGATATCTACTGTACGACGCCTGTTCCAACCTCAACAAACTTGAACCCCGCCAGGGTGCCCAGTAAGTCTCGTCAATTATAACAATACACCATGCAACTTGAAGCTGAAATAAGAACCATAGCACACAAAATGAACTGGGTCAAGCGCGCTATACGCGTCATGATATGCGTCGCGAAGCTCATCGCCTCCGGCATCCGCAGCGAATGCGAGGGTCTCTTCGCAGCTGCAGAGCGCCTCTTCAAGCAAGCTGCCGCTCAGATCAAAGGCCTTCTGCCGGACATTGATTGGGAGGCCCTACTTCAGCAGGCCAAAACGCACTTCAAGCATTTCGCCACGAAAACCTGGAATTGGGCCCAAGACCACCCATGGCAGGCAAGCTTCATGGTCCTCGGCATCCTTACCATTGTAATTGCCCCAGTAGTTGCGCCTAAGGTGTTGGCAGCTTTTGGCTTCACAGCTGTGGGTCCTGCCGCTGGTGAGTCATATTGTCTGAACCATATTACTGAAAACTATTCTTTTAGGCGCTATTATTGACTGAAGATCGTAGGAACTGCCGCCGCAGCCATGCAGTCCCTCATATCTCCTGTTGCCGCCGGCAGCATCTTCGCCATCATGCAAAGCGCTGCAATGGGTGGCTACGGTCTGACTATCGTGGTTGGTTCCATTCAGACTGCTGCAGCAGCTGCTGCTGGGCTAGGCGTGGCTCTGTGGAAGTTCTTTCATGGCAAAGGTGGCGACGACGACGACAAGATCAAAGTCACTTAAACTAAGAGGTACCCAGGTTTCAAAGAGACGAGACATGTTCAAATTTAAGACTAGTGTCCATGATCACGTCGTGAGTCTAATACAATGTGTGGAAGATCTTCTCGAAAGTATTTGGAGCACTCTCGTTGGCTCAGCCGAGATGGACATAGAATTCACTGATGATAATAGCAAATAATTGGATATTAGTACGAATGTTATCTTTGAATATAGTGATATCCAGTCGTCCTGTTCTTTAATTCTTCCTTATATTCTCCGTTAATTTAATAGTATATCAGGGAGGAATCTGTAGCGCTTAACTGAATGTATAGCATTAAGATAATGTAAACCCTTAGGCTTAAATACTCTGTTGTATTAGAGTTTCTAAATACGTATAAACCTCTTTCAAGGTGCTTATTTAACGGAATTTCACGCTCGTGTAGTAGATAAGAAGATACTTAAGCGTTATTTAAGCAATAGATCAATAGGATTATGGTGTAGTCGTTCATTCATCTAACCATTCAAAAAGCCCATCCCCGTCGGAGAATACGATTCTATGTCTTCCGAATAGCTAGGAAACTTCTTCCCCCGTCGCCGGTCAGCCTTGGCCTTGTTTTGAATCTCAGGACTTCCATATCCAGTCTCCTTGCGATGCATCCATCATCAACACGGACTATAGCTGATGGCGAGAATAGTAAAGACTCCCCAACTTTCAACGAAACAATTTCCTTGAATAGATCATACAACTCCCCATCGTCATTGGATGCCATGCCACATAGTCCCGCAAGATGTGAGCGAAGCGTAGCGAACCAAGCTTGCGACGTAAAGCGATGCACGATCGTGACGGAACAGAGGTCGAGAAGCGTTGGAGATACTGTGGGCTCTTGTGTTGCTATGATGATGCGGCTCCCAGTGTGCCGTTGCGTTCGAATGCAAGTGCGAAGTGATTCTGAGAACTTTTCAGCGGCTGAAGAGGAAGTCATATACTGTGTTCAATTAGCGAAAGGCCCATCGGAAGGATACTGCACTGGGCGCTGTCTTATACTTTGTGCGCTTCATCGAGAGCTATGACTCGTCCAGCGGACTCTTTTTCTTCAAGAAAGAGAGATAAACAGATGTCGAACAACACGCATGCAGTCGATGCATCTATAAAGGGATCTGTCAGGTCGACGATCGTCAGGGATCCGGCAGCTGGTTTGAAGTCATCAACATTGGCGTTTTTGGTATCCATAAAGCTTTCCAGCAGCTCCAGCCGTAGATTCATCGGCCCTTTTTGATCGGCGGACAGTTTCTCCTCTTTGAGGAGGCTGATGAAGCACTTGTAATCAAAGACGTGATGGCGCTTTCCGGAAGTTGCCATGCTGCGGAGGATTTTGTTGATAACCTACATGCTGTCAGCTAATTTTAGAGTTACAGAAAGGTGATTCACGCATCTTACTTCCATATAGAGAGGAACCTTTCCATTGCCCTCATTGAACGCCATTAGGGAAAGCATGCGTTCGACATTCAGGTGCTTTGGCTGAAGCCTGAGTTTTCTCACTGTCAGGTTCTTTGCCGAATGCCCGATCCTTTGGTACGCGTCCTTGAGTTTCCAGTAATTGCTCGGTGAGACCAAGACGTTGACGCTGATCCCGGCGGAACACAGGTATGCTGCTTCACACACTGACCCCATACTCCACGCGTCGTAGTGGAATACAATGCCCTGCAATGGCCTTGAAAGGCGTCCAAGGCTCCTGCTTGGCAAAAGGCAGCCCTCAAGCATACATGCCAGCGTGTAGCTTTTTCCACTGCCTTGACTTCCGCAGAGAAAAGCCGACCAGGGGGCATTCGTGTTCAGGAAAATTGGATCTGTGCGGTACGCCGCGTCTGTGGAAAGAGTCCTGGGAACCATTGTCTGTCTTTCTCTTCCAAGCAATGCGAATTGTTCGAAGCACGCGTCGAAATGGCTGTCCTCGCCAGCTTCCGCTAGTAAGAGCTTCGCTGACCAGGAGAACAGCGGTGTCGTAAGCACCTCCTCCAAGCTCAAGCCGTACAAAGAAGGGTTATCCGTGGAATCCTCCCCCGTTTGCAGAAGATCTAAGTAGCGCGTAAGCTCGTCGATGGGGCCTTTTGCAGTCTTCTTGCCCTTTCGATCTTTTGCAAAATGAGAGGAGGTGGTCTGGCTCTCAAAACTATGGGGTGAAGGGGGAGTCCACAAAGGGCTGGAGGACAGCTCTCCATTCGTGTCTGATGAAGAAGGCTCGTTGTTGTGGCTAAACGGTCGCATTTTGGATGCCTTGGATGTTTGTCCTAACAGAAGCAATTCAGGTACTGGAGGATTACCTCTGATGAGGCTTTGATCATTGAATCTGATCCTAGTATCCCATTGCTAGTATTGTGGGAAAGCGACTTTAAAACGACTGCGGCTAGCAAGGGGGCTTGACAACTCTTGCATTCTCCAAATTATGTATCGGAGCAGAATATTGAGGAAACTACATAATGTTGCTTCCCCAGATCATGTGTCCTCCATCCTCACATTACAGCCCTTGCTGGTGCTACCATATCGACCATTCTACGCTCCCATTCCAGCAACATGACTCACTGCTAGAACCCCGAATGACGATTCCGGGTGTCTAGCTCATTCCCGGTATCCCAGATGGCTGTATTCAACACTTGAGCCCTTGCCTACTTCGTATTACACGCCCTCGTTCATCAGTGCCTGTGTCATCGCTGACGAGGTAATACAGGCAGCCAGATGCTCAACACAATCCTCCAGCGACATCAAGATACTGCCAAACTTTTAGTATGCAGCTACTTTATGGTTGTCTCGACTGAAAGGTAATGTGCTGACACGAATTGATCATTCCTGTGGTGCATAATCACGCATCGTGTGTTTGGTGTGCATCAACTTACAAGTGGATGCGTCGTTTATTGCCTAGGATGAAATATTCATACACCATTGTCTGATTTACCCGAATTTGTGAATTCTGAGCTGTGGCTTGGAGAACAATAATAATCGACTCATCCTTTCCTTTATCCGCAGCCCTCCTCCTTGTGTATTTCCATCTCAGCCTGCAAAAGGTGAATCAGTCCCTCCTTTCAAATTTCAGAGTCCTTGTTCCGCGGTTGATCGTACCTCGCCGTCAAGTAATTATCGAGGATGCGTCCAGCAACGGGCACCAGATCTGTTATAAAGGGTTTGTTCAGCCTCTGACTGCGACATACAATCCAATTAAGGCACTCAATGCTCCCCAGTTCCGGAAGACCGAGATGCCCTAACCAGGCGCTGACATAAAGCCAAGATCGAAGAGTTAGGCTATCTTGTATTGCTTGGAAGTGATTGTAGAGCATCTCATGAAATCATCTGAATCTGTTCATAGAGCGCTCCTCTTGCGGACCTCTTTGCGACCACCTTCACGTGGCCAGCTACTGCAAATTGCAGCTGGTCAACCTCAGCTTGCTGTTGCAGTGGACTAATGTCAATCACCGCAAGCATCACAAATGTAGCCCAGCAAAGAAGCATCGTATTTCATCGCTTCAGCAGCAGTAAGGGTGATATGGATCGCATCCGCCGCCTCCTCGGATACAAGGGCGCGGACGATAAATTCTATCCCCGTCCGATACAAATATTAATCTGGCAGATACCGGTCATGATGCCTCGCTTTGGTATAGCGGGCAAGTAACAGTTCCTAAAATTTGGTCCTAGTTCAACGGACAATGGCGTGCCTGAACTTGGAGACCACTGCCAATAATTTGTCTTCGAAAGTTATGAAGCTTCCCACGATTTGAGGATGTGCTCGCTACTGCGAGCGCATTGCAGTGGGACTTACTAGGCAGCGTCATCACTCTGACATACACAAACCTTACTGATGAATCCTTCCAGGACAACGTTGCCGGTTTTACTCAGCAGTGCAGTCCCGAGTCGATCCAACACTTCGCGGCGCGCGCCTAAAAGCTGGATCATGCACGGCCGAGACCCGTGACAATGTGGATCCCGCTATGATTGCACAGCTGCTTATGACCCTGTTCGAGGCTCATGGCCACCGCAAATACCCGCTGCTCCTGTGAGGACGTATGCGCGATGAAGTGTGCCGGACAGATAGTGCGGCTCATCCGCGGCGGTGACTATCCTTCTGGGGCGTTCTCCGTGATGGCTTGCTGAAGCAGTTGACACTGACCATAGGGCTGAGGTGGGAAGACTTTTCTTACAAGTTCATAATCGGTCTCTTCTTCTCACACTTTCTCGAAGATGCCGTTTAAGTAAGACGCTCACTTTGGCAGTGTCGATTGAGTTCGTTGTGATACCGCAGCAATTGACTTCCTTTGTAGCATTTCAATTCTCCAGTGCTGACTATAGCCGCGGACGGATATCTTTAAGGCTTGCAATATCGTCAGTGGCGCTAGTGGGATCGAGCTCGATCGTAGGCAGCATAACTTGAGGCTTAGGCCCAGTCGCGTGGCCTGTGCCTACTTAATGGCGGCGGTGAATTGTTGGCTTTCCACGGGAGAAAGCACGGTGGTCTGGGCGTTGGTAAAGATGCGCCAACGGTCGCGTATCCGCTGCTGCCATCTTCGTCCACAGATATTGCGACGTTGGGAAAGTGAAAGCGGCGTTGAGAAATCTTGTTCATAGTAGTCTCCTGCGCCTGGTCGGTCCATTGCGTAGTAACACTTCGGAAGCGCTGGGCCGGGGTTGGTTGATTTGTAGTGATCCTGTGGTGCAGGAGCTGCGTGCATCACGTAGACAAATGGTCCATGCAGTAAGGAAATTGTAGCAACGCCGCTGTCTACCCTCGATTACCCCAACATACACTCTCTACAATAACCATGTGTGACGGCGACGAGACCATAGAATGAAGCTATTCAGACTAAACGGCAGCTTTTACTTGCTTCACGTGGTTACATTGAAGGATAGGACAACTGTGGACATATAATAGACCCCCCCATCATCATCAATATGAATGAAAGATCGTATCCATTGAACAAAGAATGCTCTATAGCTTCGACAATTTTCCGTAATTAGAAATTGTTGCGAGTTTAATCTACCTCTCTCAGCAGCCAGGCCAGTTGAAGAATATGGTCGAAGAATGTTTTCATTGTGCGTCCCAAAACGATCCTCCACCATTCACAAGGTCGGCGTAAGCAGAACCGCTGCACAAGCTGCCTGGCACGTCCCAAACGCTGTGTTGCATGCAACTATCGATGCCGGTGCGGTCGCTCCCAATGTTGCTCCCCACGTAAATCCCGCCGCTGCATAGCAAGCCATCACAACGGCCGAGCATCCGGCTTGGCATATTCCGTACGCACATGGACCCGCGCTCACAATGCTTGGGAGCATGAGAGCCCCACAGATTGCGCTGTTCTGCAGCATTCGCATCTTGGCTTATGGGGCGAGTCAGATCATGTGTCGAGGGATTAATGGTACATTGCATATGCTCACCGTCTTTCCGTCTTTTGGTGCAGCTCAGCTTAGAACCAAAAAAAGTTTCTTAGGACAGAGTTTTGTGTTGTTGTAGACTGAATGAAATACGAAGAATGTGGATGGTCTCAACGATGGTATGAGAGCCCTTTAAATCCTTCCTATGGCAAAACCGCTACGCTGGAGGGGCTAACACTAGGTCATTTTTGCAGGAAAAGGTGGGTCAGCCACCAAACCTATCTCAGTAGCGGGAACTCTTTGTGGAAACACGGCGGCAAGGGATTGAAGTCAATTACTTAATACCATGCAATTCTTCATCCCATATCTCATCACCAAGTCTCGATATTGTGCCTGATCATTATCTATCCCGCCACACTCGGATATGTAATGACGTTATTCTCCGTTTTAGGACTCGGTTTGTAGCACGATCTTCGTTTTATTTCTTAATTCTGCAGCCGTGGCATGGCATGCAGTTTGAGAAAATGCGCAAGGTAGCGACCGGCGCGCGGAAAGCTTGGAGTAGGTTTGGTTCAGCGTGCGATGCATTCAAAGCGTAAATCCCGTCTCTCGTAAATAGAACGATGACGTTTGACGTTTCACGATACTACAAGCCAATGTGGCATCGTTGAACTGTCAAGTTAAAGCAGGGGACCAAAGTAATGCGCAACCTCGTCAAATTTACAGTTTTTTCTGAGTTCTACAACCTCACGCATAAACTTCTAATGAAGGGCATCGTAGAAAAGTGTAGCTACCTAGTATTATTGCCAGCGGTATGCGTACTCTTCATATTGATGTAAAGGAACTCAATCGCCTTCGTCATCTGTTGTTAACTTAGTTGTTCACTCTGAGACGGCTAGGGCTCATAATTAAGCGGACCCAGACGAATAATGATTAAGACACTCGCTAATATTTCGATCAGTTCTAGACGTGGCGTAGTTGCTGACTGTCGGCAGTCTAACCCCTCCTGAACAACACGCAGTGCCCTACATGCAGAGAAGAGAGACATTAGGCCAATCAACATCTTTAAGCCCCGTTCTATCTCCTGATCCGTTGCTGATGTGTTCGCCGATAATACTCGGCTATTTGGGCACGCATTGTCGTATGATTTTGATTTACCCCGCACTCTTTTCTGGCACAAGCCCACAGAGCTTCACTTCACGTTGATGTGGACCAACTCGTTAATTATCTGAACCCATCCGGAGTTTTCGCATCACAGGATCTGTACGTGGAAGGAAAACAAAGAGTACTATGCGGTCATCAAAAACTATCGATGGATGTTTGGTTGTTCCCTTAGCTAAAAAAAAAATTAAAAAAAAAAGAAATCTCGTTGAACACACGTCCAACATTTTATCCGAAGTAAAATAGCAGTGGTAATCCGATCAGGCAACAAATCACTGATCAGCGAACTACTGGGCTCATGTTTCATCAGCATGTTACATATGGTACGGAATCCATTCGTTGAGTTGGAAAGCATCTGCGCTAGCGATCACAGGTTACAGCGAAGTGAAAGACATGGCAGACTGCAATGTTACTAGAGGAACTAGAGAGATGGATTATGCTGCATTTACCATTCAATTTGCTGATGATCAAGAAAATTTCCATGGGACAGAGTGATTGGTGGAGCCCGAGACTGAGCTTGAGGAGCGAGCAGACTCTTGGTAGGCAGCAGATTCTACTCTTAGCGTTCGCAAAAGTCGAGCTAAACTGAACTATCTGGCAGAATTTTCTTTGACGTTGTGCTGCAAGAACAAACAGGATTGCTGCACACTTAGTACTACGCTATTTTGCTGGGTGGAGAACACCGTGCTCTCTAACATATGCTGAATACGTTGCGCCTGTCACGCCATGTAAGTAAGGGACGGTCCAGGATATAGAAACTTTATTCGGCTTAGCTTAGATCTGTGTTTAGAATAATGCAAAGAATTAATGCACCTTGCTTCAACATCATCGGAACCACGGGAACATACATTAGATGCATATCGTTGCATCCGCTGCGAAACCCACCATGTTAGCATTATCCGCATATGTAATGATTTTTATTCTTCAATCATTCAACTACAAGGAGGTGACCGGTTCAACACCTTTTTAAGGTTAATAATAAAGAATACTTGACTAACAGTACTTTATATATTGTGTAGTAGTACGGAAATTGGGAATAATTCAATATCATCTACTCTATAGCATAAAAGGCTGTCTAATCTAAATATACACTACTTCATTCCTATATGGTGACATAAACAGATCGTGAAATATATTCCAGCTAGATTGGTGAAGAGAAATCAGTCAGATAGCAGGACGAGTCTCAGTTTTCAGAGTGAAAAGAAATATAAAATAGAAAGAAACCGTCCAAGTAATTATTATTTTATACCGATACTTAGCAAACACATGATGGTATTTAAAAAGAACTAATGCCGGATAAGTTGAAGGGGTAATATGCGACATGTAAGATGCATGATGCATGATAAGACATCTCGATAGCGAATAGCCAGCCGGACTTTACTTTCCTTCTTGTGACACAGTTGTTGGGGATGGATACAAGACCTCGCTATCTGGGAAAGCGAGTGCTTGAAAGATAAAAGTCACACCTGATCATAATGGAAGTTCCTATGACGCCTATGACCCGCCAAAACGTTGATGACACAAAACGTATCTTTTGCAATATTGCGGCTAAGATTGCTCCAAGGGCACTGCCTAAGATCCGCTCGCCATCTTGCCTCATCAATCTAAACTTTGGATCAGCTTTTCCAAGATCGTCTTAGATCAAATAAGTAGTGCAACGAAGGATTGCATGATGTAAACTGCTGTGTTCGTCTCAAAGGCTATGGTACTTCCAGTGCATCGTACGCAGCCGAATGGAGTGGAAACACGTAATGCTTGAAGTGCAATGTTTGATCAAAATTGTCGGGCTTGTTACAGCAATCAAAGCAGCTTCGATGCATTTAAACCACTTGCTACAAGGCTAGAATGGAAGAAATTGCTACAATGGCGAAGTCATTTACTCTTCCACATTTTTGATCTGAACTCTTCTAGCCTTTTCTTGCATGTACGAGAACTTTACCTGTCATGTCAACCATGGCAGGACCTGCACCACTACCCTCATCGGATAATGGCGGTCGCAAGGCAGATCTCAAATCTGTGTCAGACTCGATCGAGCTTGCGAGAAAGTTCACCGCAATGGTCAAGACTCTGGCATCGAACCCAGAATACCGCTATGTAGCTGAGCTAGTAGACCAGATCCCTCGCCTCGAACAGTCAGTGCTGTCAAAAGAAAGGGAGATTCAAAGTCTTAAAGAGAAGAATCGGGAGCTTGAAGAGGAAAATGAGAAGGCAAGTAGGCGTTTAATCAGGACTTACGAGAGAGAGTATGACCGATTCAAGGATGAGAAATCAGCTCTGAATGGCAAGATTAGTGGTTTGGAGGAATTGAGCAAAGCTCAAGAGGAGGATGTGAGCCGGCTTATGGCAAGCGAGAGCGAGCTCAAGGAGAAAGGACGGCAAATCAAGAACATGTGGGTTGCAGAAAAGGAGAAATTGTCCGAGGCAAACAAGAACATCAAGAATCTGGAAGGGGAGGCCAACAAGTCCCTGGCAGAGAACTCCCGGTTGAACAAAGAGCTCACTCAAGTTCGGGCTGAACTATCCGGTGTGAGAAAATCCTTCGAACAAGCAGAGGCTAGAGTCTCGGGACTTGAACAAGAGCTCTGTTTGAAGGATAAGAGCTTGATGGAAATAGAAGAATTGGGTGTTACATTGAGCGAAGAATGCTACGACAAGTCGTAAGTCATCTTCAACGTCTAGGGAAGATCTTGAGCTAAGAATCAAGCAGGGTGGCAAGCATTGAAGCTGTGTGGAAATCAGTACACAGTTTGGTGGAAATTTACTTTCGCAAGGACCTTACCAAAGATTCTCTAAAGGTACGTGATATCAGGCAAATCGAATGCGCGCTGGCTGACTTCCGTAATCAAGGCAATAGATACCTGGACAATGCTCAGGGCGCCACTCGACTTCCAGCACCGAATTCCTCTGCCAGCGTCAAATTCTGCGGCAGCAAAATCTATGCGTACTACGGTGATCCTTGCAATCCTTGCCAGGCTAATCGACAAACACATCTTTCACCCGACCTTCCTCCTGGAAACCGATAGCGGATTACGCGACATACTTCTCCGGCAGGCGGCGCTGCACAGATCAAGGGAATCTTTCACTCGATCGTTGTTACTGAACATGTTTCCGGAAGAACAGCAATCTAGGTCCGAAAGAATGGTGTCAGTGGTACTCCAGGAAATGACGCCCTACGTCCGCAATCTCCTCCCGCTAGAGGAGATTAGCATGTTCCAAGAGAAACTCCGACCCCTGATCTGCGCTGTACGAGATGTGTGGATGTCGATCCAAAGGCTTAGAGAACGGCTTGAGCCAAGCTTTGAGCTCATTCAGTTCGAAGATTTTGATTGGAAGACGATAGCGCTCAAAGGCGTCAGTACTGAGCAGCCGAACGGCAATCGCATCCCAAAGGCTGTCCCAGAAGGCGATGAGGCGGTGCTTATGATTTTTCCCCGTTTCTGCATCGTCGAAGATGAAGACCCATACCCCTTATCCCGCGGCATCGTGATCACAAAGAGTCAGATAGAGAAGGCCACTCAAGAAATACAGAAACTTCCCTCGACCCCTCCGGTTCGGAAGTCTCTACCATCACGTACTCGCCGACAAAGTTCCCAAGACCCTTCCCAAAATACTCTTCATCAGATGGAAACCAAGGGAGCTAGTGATTTTTTACCGCAAAAGCACTGATAAGGAGGAAGATCAGACGGATGAGGAAAGAGGGCGTCTAAGATTGTTCTACAGTCGAGTTGGAGGCGATTGGCTGGGAAGAAGTCACGTGAGAATTTGAAACACGATAATTGTCTGTTATTCTTTCATCTCAGTTTTTCATTAATTTTTCTTTGGTTCCTGTCATAATGAGAATGAATAGCCTTTCAACAGAGAATTTCAAAATTTGATCCCGTTTAGAGATAGGAGTGAGACACTGAGCTTGACGAATGTTAAATCCGAGACCTGTTCACAGTCCACAAAGCAAGGACAGAGCAATATGCACACAATATTAATCACCTGATTGTCAATTTTCCCTGACTTGATCTACATGCAAGCAACGCGCTTTATATAGTCAGTGCGCAGTCGGTCCCGATACCATGTCAGAGGAAACTGGCGCGAGAGGCCCAGCATTTTGTAACATCGGTGTAGAAGTCTGGAAAACGCGTGTTACATCTTGTTAAGTGTTTGGTTATCTCTACTGGGCCAACACGAGTAGCAGATCTATGTACGCTTACGCGTAAGGTAGGTTATAAGCTGTAAGGGTGGATGCAAGGAAAGACAGCTTGAAGGGAATACAAGAGGGATTTATCGCGCGGGAAAAGATAAGAAAGTTGAGTGCGGTACGGCTCGATTAGGGCTGTCGTACGCTAATCCCTTAATGGGTGGTTCTGTCTTGTCTAATTCGCAACGTCTCATTTCGGGCTAGCGCTCGTGTTAGCGAAATGCAGACGATGGTTGGCATGATCGGGCTCAAGCACCGTACATTTCGGCCGTGCTCTGCAGTTAATTCCTCTCGTCGCCTGCATGACTCTCTCACGCATCATTGCTACAAGGGGGTCTCTTGCAACCGTAAATGTACTGCCCGGATTGAAGCACGGAGGCAAGGAGCTAATAACATTGTACCATGTGGCAACTGTGCTGTGTTTCCATTCGTGCCACTGCACCTGAAGGTAAAGAAGATGATTTCCATGTCGCGGCGTAAGGCCAGGACGTAGTTTAAGACAAGATCAAGATGCAATTAACATCCTAAGTTTTAGACTATCAAATTCGTCAATCCTCAGTGTCATGGCGGCTGAACATTTGCAAGCAAAGATCGGTTACAAATTTGTGGATATTGGGCTGCTTGATTCCGCTCTTAGGGCAGCCCACAGACGCGACGACCAAACTCCATCTTTCGACGGGAACAGGGGTCTGGCCAGCTTGGGGACATGTGTGATAGAGATGGTGCATACGCTGTATACCGTAGTAGTGGAGAACGGTACTCAAAGTAAGTCTCACTGTGCGCTCCTTAACTGGCAAGTTTCTTAGGAAAAGGTAGAGGACGTGAATAGGTGTGACCACTGGTACCGAACCAAGACAGGACAAGCAAGAGCCTGCGTGAAGCTAGGTATTGACAGTTTCGTAAAACGGAGCATTCGACAGCAGCACGATAGGCTCTCTCCTACGGTTCTATCCAATGCTTTGACTGCTATTTTTGGTGCAATCTGGCTTGATCTCGGCGGAGTCAACGAGGGTACTTCGAATGCTTGCGCGCAGATCTTCCGCATCTTGTGGCGAATAAACGATGTGGTCATGGACATGATGCCAACAATCGAGGAGAGGAATTCTACGGTACTAGAGATGGATGATGGCAGCATGCCTGGCGAAATGTCGGACTCAACCACGCTAAATCGAAATCCGGATCTATTGAACGCTTCGATGACCCGTTCCTCCAATGAAAGTCAACACGGCTCACTTGCCTGTTCGTATCCATTTTTGCTTCCTTCCCATGATGTGGAGCCCGAACTCGATGCTTCCGGCCTAGTTGAAGCTGAGCGTATGTCATATCTCCCAGAGAACTGGAATATCACTAACATTATAGAAGCCCGTGCACAGAATACACACGTTCCACGTGTTGGCCAATGTACGAACGTAAACAGCTCGGACGACTGTGGAGTGCCTGCGCCTCATGCGGTGGGCGTACGGTTAGAGCAGAGAACCCAAATCGGCAATGGAAAGACGGCTCTTTCTCACCCCAGGCCATTAGACACATCTGAGATCCCACAGAGAGCGACACAGACTGCAAATGAGAAGCACTCGCGGGCGCGGCGTGGAAGACAGCCCAACAGCTCTTTGCACCAGCGGCTTATTGATGAGGAGTTGGAAAAATTGAATGGCCTTCCAGGCTCAAGGCGCGGCGATCTAGAGGCTCTTCTGGACCACCCGCAAATTGCCGAATTGAGCACTAACTCCTCGCATTTGGGACAACTGCATCTACTCTACCTGGGTATTGGCAGTTGTCAATCTCTTATACAGTTTAAAGAAAGCCTTCGAGTTGCCAGGACTAAACCAAATACCTCTGTTTACACCATCGGACCAAACCTGCTTCCCGTGGAAAGATTTAGAGAAATCTGTCTACATGACGACCAGGAAGCTCTGTCTGTACTAGTGAGGCGCTATCACGTGGTCAAACTGTTCGAGGCAGAGCTTGAAAACCTGCGTCAGGACAACGGAATGATTGTGGAAACACTATCAGATTTTGGAACGAGCCATATACCCCAGGCAGGAAACCCTGCTATGATACAAGAGGCTGTGCTTACAGACAGGTTGCTGGACAAGGTCGCGCCGGATTTAATGACGGGGACAACAGAGTTCAGAAAGGTCCGCGAAAGACTGAAGCAGATGCGGAGACTTGCAAAGAAGTTACAGATACTGACTAAACGATATGGGTTCGGGGTCCTTGCGTTGCTCCCAAGCGGCCCATCGTACTCGGACTTTACGATCACTGATTGCAGGTCAGTATCGGAGTTGATCTGTTAAGATGAAATTAGCTAACATACGTAGGCTGATATCAATCCCGAACGCCGTGTTTGCACAGTTTGCGGAGCTACTGTATCAACAACAGGGAACGGTTCTCACCAAATTCAGCAAAGCTGTTGAGCCAGCTCTCACGGCACTCGCGGACGGCAAGCTGGAATCTGCGACGTTGTTTCCTATCGAGTTTGCGGAAATTAGCGATTTTGAGAGGCTACCAATGGGCTCACAAGAGCTGTTGGCAATTTGCATGTGCGGGGTCCCGGCGAGCCACTGATTTGAGCTGAGCTCAACCACCTTCGCTATTTATTGTTATTTTTCATTTTTGGTTTAGCCATTCCCTTTGGAAAAAGTTGGACTCGAGATCAAATAGATATAAAAACAATAAAGCAAGAGATATACTCAATTATTAATCATTTGGACTAATCAAGCGAGAAATGCATCTCAACACAACAGGTCAATCAAGCCAGGGAAGATGTACAAAGAGCAACTATGATCTTATTCATGAAATACTGTACACTATACCTCGCGGCGTAATTCCCTGTAATCCTTCCCAGAAGGGTTTTAGTCGCAGCGACCCAGAAATCCAAGGAGGGCAGGTTTACTCAGTGCAAGATAGTTCAGGAGAAATGAAATGCGGAAAAGTAAAGAGACGCTCGGAGATCACTCAGAGGTAAACATGTATTATTTCCGAAAAGGTCACATCTGAGAATGTCTTGTGCACAAGAAAATGGTTTTACTACCAAGAGTTTCAGTCTTAAGCTCATTCGAATTACCGAACCTATAGATGCAAAGAGCGTCATGAAAGAAATATGCACTACTACGCCTTTATCCACCTCTACTCACACTGCAGACCTTTTTGTGGTGCTTCCAATGCATCTTTTGGCAGGTATGGTTGCAATATTGAACCTTTCTGCATCGCTGACATCCCTTCAACCCTGATCTTTCCGCTCCACAGTTGGCGCACGCGTTGTTTGAACACGTAGGACCGTTATCCACCAGGAATACTCTTTCAAACGAACATATAATCGCATCGAATGCTGAGCTCCGCATAGGAATTTCCTCAACGTAAGGCACAGGGAACAGGGCCGGGATGGCGATACGCGTAGCACGGTCGCGTACGCAGCTGTACGAAGCCGCATCAGGAAACCGATCTAGCATCTCGCCTTCGCCACAGGAGCACAGTGGACTCTCCCCGTGTGATAGAGACACTGGAACGCCTTCATGCTTGCTGTACTGGCAGTCGTGACGGTGCTGCCAATCTCGACATCTCTCGGCTGTGGCAGGCAGGAATCGCTTCCAAAGGACCTCCTCGTCGCGTGATATTCTCAGAATATGCACTTCTGTGGAGCCCTGGCAATCGTAAGGAAGGGATTCTGTCGTGTTGTATACCGGTACGAAGTACGCGTCGAGGACGAGCGATCCTGACTCAGCATCGTGCCGGATAGCGGAAGCGATTATAGCAGTATCGCAGTCTCGAATATCCGCTCCTCGGCTGAGAAGGATAGTAACTCCATGTCCTTCGTCATTTGCGCCCTCACGGTGAACATCGACGAATGTGGTAAAGATGCGAAATAAGGACTCTTTAAGGGCCGAAGGAGCTTGCTCGGTATCGTGACTGCCTACCGTGGCTCGTCGAACATGTTCCCTCGTGCTGAATGTCGTGTTCATAGTTTCTTTCACCCAGTCAGGCTGGTGTGAGATATGAATAACAGGCGCCTTCTCCAAGTTTATTCGCGGAAGCGCCCACGAAAAGAGTTCTCCTCGACGGTCGCGGACGACGGGACATGGGTTTGATGCATAGCCGTTTGGATCCAAGGGTTGTGTCAACCGCGCCGAGACCTCAATCGACGAGCTTAACCTAGCGATTCTGGTCCTCAAGGATCGACCGTCGATAGGATAAGGAAATATAAGAACTTTGGGCTGACATCCAGAAATGTTGATGGTCGCCGTACAGGGAGATTCGGACACAACAACTACAGCCGCTCCACCCCGAAGAGATTTAGACGCTTCTGTATCCCGTTCAAAGTCAGCCCGGATGCTGATTCTCTCTGCTTGTGCCGATTCGTCCAAGGAAACTCTTGCAGGCGTAGATCGCTGTACCGGGGATCTCTGACCACATGAAGCTGGGTTGCACTCCCCGTTGACCTGAGACTGTGGTGGCTTTTTTAAAAAGTGCAACCGATTGCTGTCCTTGACTCCGGTTTCGAAGACAATGTTTTCTAGCCCAAGCTTCATTGTAAACTGGACAGTTGATGGGGAAGTATTCACCGCCAGGCTAACACGCAGACTGCTTCTTGGGCCCAGGAGTAGAGTGAAGAGCGGAACTTGGCAAACAACAATAAGATCTGACTTTCCCCTCCACCCAGAACTGTCTTCATCGACTGTGCAGATACCACTTTCACACCCTTTGACTATCCGTCCAAAGAAGCACTGAATAGAATGGAACGAGTTTTGGTATATAGTGCCGTGCGTGATGGAGATGTGCAGCCCTGGGGTACCAACTGTATCGGGGCTTTCGTTGGTGAAGACCCGCAGCTTCGATCTGGGAACGACGAGTGCCACGAAGATCACAGAAGGAATGTCCTCCTCTTTCAAGAGACCCGTGTCAAAGCAATCAGGTCCAAAGATCTCGAATGGTGGCAGAGAAAGATACCTCGGAGGGCACAGGATTGCCAAGTTCTGCGAAAGCCCAAAAGTGTGCATGTGGAGGCGTAGTTCTTGCAAGCAGTTTGGACCAATCATGAGTGTGGTGTCAGACTCGATCATGTCCAAGAAGATCGCCATGCAGATATCCCAATCTGTTTGGACATTGCGCTTGATCATGGATATGAACAGTGGTAGGTTGATGCGGGTGTAGTAGCGTAGATCCGCTGCGATAGGCGATGTAAGTTGTCGCATCATCGACAGAGGATCTAAGCTGGAAAAGGTTTTGCTCCAGTCTTCGTACTCAAAAATCTTCAAATACATCTGGAAGAGGATACAGGCCAATTCCAGTGGCTCAAAAGTTGGTTGAGGTATTTGAATATAGCCGGAGGGTTTGGAAAGGCCCACCGAGTTGAAGCGCTGGTCTCCAAAGACTGGTATTCTCCAGGGAACTCGTAAGCGAAACTGTCTAGAGCCGAATATAGAGTACTCTGAGATGTGGCTGTCGATGGTGACTCCAGTGAGATATGGGACTGGGGAAATCGCTAGAAGGAGCGACATTGTCTTGACATCCGAACACAGCATCTGTTCCAGGGAAGTTTCCGGGTTTCTTGAAGCTCTTAGTAGGCTCTCAGTATACATGACCGAGCACGGACTACGACGGAGGAGAGGGACGGCTGCTGGCAGGACATTCCAAATGCCTACGTGGTCGAGGAGATTGGAAGTGTCGATGACGTCGAAGAACTCCGTCTCATCTAAGAGAAGTTGAAGAGGGGTGGCGGTCCAGAGGTCTTTATATACGGTTGAAATGGCTGGTGGCTGTGAGATTTGCGGGTTACGTTCCTGGAGTCCGTAGCAGAGTCGGATGGCGTCTCCGCAATAAAGGTGCAAAACCACACACGAATCGGCCAGTCCCTGAACGAAAGCGTTGCACCATTCTTGAAACTGAGATTTTGCAAGGGAAACCATACGCTCGATCTCATCCAAACCGTCGGGGATGTCGAAGGCCTGTGCCAAATGGAACCCTTGGAGAGGATCGGTTCCGTAGTGGACGGCGAAATCCCCATTCGACGCAGACGATATCGCAAACAGCGGATTCATGTGCCCTCTTCCACCAAGCTCCAAGTTTTCGACGTCATCTTTGTTTCCGCCGACTACTCCAGTCGCCCAGTATTTTCTGAACGCCGTTGACATTGCGCTGGCTGACCGGGTTGCATGAGGGCCCGCCGACCGTATCCCGCTTATGACAAGTCCGCAATCTCGAACCATGGTGTCATAGATCTTTGAGATTGCGTTGCGTCCGCGTTTCTCAAAGTTTCGCTTCTGCTGCTTCGTGAATGATGCGGTGTCAGCATACTGAAGCCATATGTCGCGAACTCGGACACGGGTATCCTCGTCCATGAATCGTGCCCACGCGCCGTAGACCGAAGAAGACCAAGTATCCATGCAAGAAGCGAGGTCTGCAAGCTTTTGGGCTTGATGCTGGATGAAAATGAGATCTTCTTCGGGGATAAACATGTGGTAGAACATGTTCCAAATGACGCGAGAGAACTCATTGCGACTTGATGCTGGTTGATTGATGGAGTGTCGGTCCATCAAGATAGAGAAAAGAAGTATATTTCGAGCTACGGTTTTGTTATTGAAGACCTTCAGTGAAGAAAGAGGGAGCTTTACCCAAAATTGCGGGCTCCTGGTCGCAGCAAGTGATATGGATCACGGTGGGTGCTAGAGCACTTAGAACATATCAAAATAAGTTTTGTGGAGCTTACCTTTCAAGTTGGTCGAGTAGAGTGAGAACAGAATGCTGCGCGGGTCTCCACAGGCAAGAAGCAGGAGCTTCAACTCGCATTGCTGTTTAGGCTTAGACCTGGGCTCAGGCAAATCGCGGAGCAGATTAACGGCTGGGGTATTTCCCACAGGATAGAAAAACTCGCGGAGGCGTATCGTCAATTTCGTCAACATTGTGGCAATTTGAATCGAATGATTTGGTTAATGAGTGCTGTGATGGATTTTGGATGATCTCAAAGCGCCTTTTATATATACTATTAAGTAGAAACAGCTTCACTCCCTTAACCCCTTGATATGTTAACTGCATATTACAACACGATGCCATGCACACTGTCGTACGACCATCTGACGATCTACCATTCAAGCCTTACAGCTGCTGTGTTGAGAATGTCCTCTACGTCCTTACATTACAAGTAAGGGTAGATTGCGACATAAAAGCTCTTAAAAAAGCCACGTAAGCTCTTTTATCCAAGTGAAACCCTGGTTTTCTCCTATCCTCGGAATAGAAAAATGTGTATTCGCCGTTGTCTATGAGCGCTTAGTCGTTGGTGTAATGTTGAAGGGCATAACATCAGTACAGAAGGGCGGTAAAAAGTAAATACTGGTGGTTTGATGATCAAAGGCATATTTTATCTACTATGACATAATTTTGGCCATCGGACAGGGAGTCATTCTTCACCAGCCATATTTTACCACATTTCATTTTGACCACCCTTCGTTTTCCTTATCAGCCCGAGTCTTGCTCTCCGTAATCTGAGGTTGGGCTTGGTATGACTATAGTACATTTTTGAGCCATTTGCCCGGACAGCTTAGCGTCGACCACCTGAACGAGGAATTCGTCGCTCGGGTGGTCGACGCTTAGCAGCATTCGGCGTAGCGCATTATCATTCAGTGTCTCTAGGTGACATAAGCATGCCCCGCTATCCTCGCGTCTGTCTCAAACGTGCTCGATGGGCGATAGAGGTCACATCGTGTCACAGTCTATGCGTTGCATACCAGGACTGGGACACAACTGGGAGTAATGTTAGGTATGGAAGAGCGGAGCTGGCTTATCTTAGCGAAAGTGCAAGAGCTTCTAGCATTACTTGACTAATCAAAGCGGCGCTACATTCGGGTGCTTAGAAAGAGAGCTCTTGTGCTCTCAAACGTACATGCGGCAAATCCACCGTTATGCGAGGGTCGTCATTTTCTTTTACTGATGGGTAGCAGCGCGTTTCAATAAAGTTTATCTAGTAACTAGCATAGCTTAAAAATTATTCGCTCCGTAAGGGGTGAGGTGTGGGCTCACAGCCTACAGAATGATCCGATCAGCCAATGCAACCCGTTTTGCCACCTTGATGAATCGCCACCTGCATCGTACCGGTGCGACTCTCATTGGCTAAATTTCTGTTCTTCAGCAGTCTGTAGATACCTTAGGCAGCTGATTCCCTAATCCCTTACTACCAGTCCCGACCCTGGCATGGAGCCTGGCCCTTGAGGACTAGAAAACCGGTATCGTAGGTGTGCAAATATCTCAAGTCCCCGTAGTCTTCGGAATACAATTAACGCGTCGTCAGCAGTCGGCGCGAATACCCACGAGTTTCCGGCGTCCGCTTACTGCTGGATTAGTTTTGTCAAACTTCTCTCTTGCACAAGGAAAGACGAATGAAGCATTGGTCTTCACGCTCGATTTCCTCTCTGACATCTTCACCATCGCCCGGTAGCGGCCACGTCACTGAGAAGGCCCTAATCACCAATTGTGGCTGGGTGACTTGTTGCGCTATCTCTTTGGTAATTTCTGACATCGCTGCCGCTGTTTGGACGTCTTGGTTCAAAGTGCCTTCGACGAGCTTCGCTACTAGCAGTCCTCTCGAGGCTAACATAACACCATCAATACTGTGTAGAGCATAAATGTCTGGGTCGATCTCTTATCATCGCTATATTCTTGTCAACAGGTGCCCGATGACCGCTTATCTATTGCCTTCAGCCCTGAACTCTCCACATCTACCAGCGGAAAATATCTCCCTGTGCTTCTTGTGTATTTCCTTAACTCACTCATATCCCGAAACACTCGCACAATCTCCTCTTCGCTCCTGCCAGCTCGAACCTATTCAACCAAATCTACGATATTGACTTGGTTGGCACACAGCGCTGTCTGACACCCGCCATCATCCCGCGGCAGCAGTGCAATCCCCACAGGTCTGCATAAAGCATTCCAGCTGTCAGGGTCATCCACACTATCGAATCGGACTTCCAGCTTATCGCGTAGCGCTGAGCGGTATCTCTACTTCGCATACTGGTAAGTGGAGTTGTCATAACTCCAGCGCATGTACGCGCGGAAAGCACCAAATGCGGCTAATAGGGGCACTCGTTCGATTGTGATTGAAACCATTCCCTTTCCCGTAAGTTGGAAGAAGATATTGAGTGGCGTAGCTTTCGGTTGGACTTGCTTATTTATCGCCTTCTTTGCATGCTTCGCACGGATGCGATTTTCCAGTGTAGAATCGGTTTCAACCGAGAAGCTTGAGCAGTAAAAACAAGCCTGAGTCGATGCATGCGAGGGCTGGCGGTTTTCAAGGAGGTGACAGTTGGTAGAACAGGACCTCCCGTGAGGACATAGGGGAGCGATTCTGTCTTTGCAAGATGCGGATTGGTTATCTAGGAAACCTCGACATTGGGCCTTTAGAATGCTCGGGAAACTCGACGAAAATAACTTTTAATTTCTCGTATGACTTAATAGATAAGGTACACAGTAAGCAATATGTAGTATCAGCTCGCTGCAGCCATTTAGAAGTAGTTCGCGTCAATAGGTGACACCTACGCCGAGTAAGCATGGAGATTGAATACTTCAGTTCCACGACCCTATGTTGCCCCAGGCTAACTTTGTACTGGTGGTGTGAAGCATTCTCGTTACACTGTTCTTTTAGGTGAAGCAATGCTGTTGCAAGCGATAGGCCACTTCATTGGTCGCGAGTGTCGAATCTTAAGCAAGACGAAGAACATCTCATTTCCCTTATATGTTGTTGTAACTACCCAAGTGTAAGCCTTCTAGAACACTGCAAATGTCTTGTTGATAATGTGTCTTTATCTAATCCAAGCCAAAAAAAAAAAAAAAAGATGCACACCACTAGAGCACGTGGCACTCGCTCACCATCAAGTTGTTCGGCTATAGGTACACACCAATAAAACTCGATAGCGATCGGTTCCATTCGTGCTTGCAAACTTGGCTTGTCTGAAACAAAACAATACAGATCCTGGTCCGTCAAATATTCATTTGCCCAAAGCATACGACACTCACGGTAGCATGTCCGTAAATACTCTCTCAACACGCCCGCTTTAAAGAGGTAGAGGTTCAGGCCGGCTAATGTAAGATTAGCTATATGAATCGAGAAACCATTACGCATATTCAACAGTCTTGGAAAATCCAAAGACATTGCTCTATCATGATCTTTAAGCTACCAACTAGACTGCGAGTCATGGTATGCATTACCATCATCATCGTCATCATTACTCTCCTCGCCAGCCCATTGGGTAGCGCCTATACAAAGCCACCTTCTGGTTCACAAGAGTACTAAAATGAGGATGCTGCGGGTCGGACGGCTTGTATTTACGGCCCGTGATGGGATACATGCGTTACTCGACCCTTTACCATGCTCTTCATTCTACTTTTAGATAAACTAGACGAGTCCCTCTTATCTCTTCTTATCGTCTTTGGGATATAAAAAATAATATAAGTAGAATAAGATAGAAACTGCTGCTATTTATAATGTCACGGTCCCTGCCCAGGACGATCTGGGCAGGTACCCCGACAAGCTTTAGGTCGACCCGACCACCATCAATTCATCACCATCCTCATTCTTAGTCTGTGCCACAGCAGGAAGGCAAGTTAACTTTTAAACTATAGGATAACGACTAGATTATAGATAAATATAATAAGTAAAGCTTAAACACGTGACTTGCACGTGACTTGCTACTTTAACAGTTTAATCTAAAAGGAGCCTAAGAACGGGTCTGTCACATGTTTAGCTATGTACTGTAGTAGGAGGCATAAGAAATGTTAGCGCGGTTTCCATAGCAGGGGGTGAAATGACCTTTACAAAACTGATTTTAACCAATCAGAAGTTCGGGCTCAGCTTCGAGACCGCCTACCACCAGATCCGCGCTAATATTACGTCTGCCTCCCACCACAGTAGAGATTTCTTCCCTGGATATTAGCAAAGTTTGATTGGATGCATTTTGGCGAGCAGGTAACCTTACGACCGTCAAGCGGAGCCTTTGCCAAGACGGAACACAGGTCCAAAATCTCCGTCTAAGCGAGACCAGACCGCCACTCTGTTCACTTCTCGTCTTCGTTCAGGCTGCCATCCATCTACTACCAGTGGTGCTCTAACTGCACATTAGCAGCTTGGAACAAGAACATCTTCAAGTCTAGTAGTATGAGCTGTTGATTAGCTTTGTTCACTATAAGCGCCTGGACCTACCCTGAAGAATCCCATTCGGCAATCGGACGTGTTCAGCTACCCACTTCACGTCTAGGCGTTCTTTTTGTGGGCAACTCTCTCTAGCCATCACCATGAACTCGAAAGCAAAAGCTGAACATTTGCTTGTGTTCGTTGTGTATCGTGCTATCTTTAAAGATGGCCTCGCTCGAGTACGGAAGCCAAGCAAAATCAAAGCCATTGTCCAGGAGCATTGGCGATCCTGCCAAAGTTCAGTGGGCGGGTTTGGTATCAACAAGGTTGTTGATATTCTTGGAGACCTCTTAAGGACTGGAGTGTTCGAGTCAGAAGCACAAGCGCGTAACGAATTCCCAGAGCTCTTCCGTAATTTCCTTCCGGCGGGTGTAGCAAACGTGAGGGTCGCAACGACAGAACGGCAGCTATCATCAGAGTACGCCGAAGGGACAGAACAAATGACTACCGTTCAGCTCGACGGAAGCTCGCGGAGTGGTATGTTTCTAGACAATCCGTATAAACATTTCAAAACAGCCTCTAATACTTGTCGGATCGGGTAAAGGATCTACTTCTACGGCAGTTTTAGAAGACGAAGTTGATCATCTTTCACAACCATGTCCACTGCCCAAATACATCCAACACCGCATCCTGACGAGTACGCAATCGCAACTGGAGACATGCTGCTTCGATTTCGCTGCCCGGTGGCTACCTACAGTACTCCGTGAAAATGGCTGGGACTGTGCAGTCGCATGCGAATTACAACGATGGATTCGCGTTCTAAAAAGCCATGTTGCACAATTGCCAGAGCACGCCTTTTGCAGCACCGACGCACAATCGCTCGAAAATATTGCCAGGTCTATTCCGCGTCTTCGCCATACTGCTGTACATCGCCTCTCCCTTACATCAAACGAACTTCTACAACTACTCAGATCTGCAGTTGAACTCACGGTAGTCTTGCATGACAAAACCCGTACCGAGAAACTTAGTAAATTGCACGACGAACTTAAGGCTCAGATCGATTCGATAGATCAGAGTAAGAAGAGAATAAGAGACACTATCCGCCCCCAGCTCCGCCGAATCCAGGGTATGAGAGCAGGTCTTGCCAACAGAGAAAAGTATCTTCTTTCGGAAGCGAAACAGAAGGAGAAGCAGACTGATGATGTGGCCGTCAAGAAGCTGGAGGACCTAATTCTAGAGGTGTTCTCGGACGAAAGATAGCTGAAGACAGCCTTCCGCAGGGTCAGGGTGCAGGACCGTCAGTGGCATCCCGATAAGGTATACGATGTCGACAAGTTGGCTAGTCTGAACGACGAGTGTACTACTACACACGCCGATGCAAAATAGAAGATTGGTCACGAGAACGATAAGGCTGCCACCAATCATTCTTGTGTGAGTCAGCATAGTCACATATCCCGCGAATGACTAGACACGGGAAGTTGTTCATGAAGCCTGCAGTCTCCATTTCGAAGAAGATGCAATTCCTAGGAACGCGTTCCACAATCTTGCTTCTTTATTTTGCATCTTTAACAACAGTGTTTCCAGATGCGATGGTACCATAATGGAACTGCGGATTCGACTCTGGACGCCGTGGCTTGCATTTCACTTCTCGCTCTGGTGGACAATAAGGACAAGCCAAGCTCGGTCCCTCTGAGTCGGAATCATCAGCATTCAAATCAAAACATTTGGCACGATTGGAGGGTTTGGGAGCAGGGGAAACCGAGACATGCGAAAATGTGGACTTGAACAGGCGGTCATTCTCAGCTCCTTGGTAGACATATCCTGGGGTTCCGCGAGGAGGGTCAGCCATTTCGGGAGTGAGGCTATAACGTTACTTGTTGTACCGGAGTAACGGAAGTCCGCATTTGTCTGCCAATATAGTTTTCTAGTTTTGCATACGCTTGTACTTAGTATCGTTCGATTTGTTCTAGCTTATTACACCTGGAGTCTAGTAGCTTACGGAAGGCGGAAGTGCGGGGTAGTGGACCAAATACTTTGCCTTTTCCCGGATCACTCGCGGAACAACGAGCCACCTTATGGTTTTGATGAAAAAGGTAAACCGAAGAATATAGTTTAGCTTGACCGAGCTACTACGTCGGAAGGCCAATGGCTCTTAACGGAGCAGCGTCTTACTCCAAGTGCACGTTGAATCGGATTCTCACGGATTTAGTACTCTGCTTTCGCATGTGACAGTTCGAATTGCCAAACAGGTTTGACAGTATATCTGAGGGCACACCAATAAGACAGATGCGATAATTGAATCGTTGACCGCGATTCCAAAACAGCCTCGTATAATACGAGCATGTCCTGCTCCCTTGGCCATTGTTGACATCTGTCTAGATCAGCATCTTACATATCAATTTCTTCGCAATGCCACAACGCAAGAAGTCGAGATCTACCGAGGCTTATAAGTGCTGCTTACCAGGAGCGCAGACCTTGGGTGAACCCCGAGCGAACTCGCAACAACGCCTTCTGAGTCGCTTTTACGAGCCACTTGTCCTTCTCCGCACCCTAGGCCAAACAAGAGGCGAGCGCATCTCTCGGTTAGCACATGGGAAGCCGGCCGATCTCTCGAATCGCCAGCTACGTAGGACTTTTCTTGACTGCTTAGCGTACACTTGCGATTACGAAAAGGGTGGTGAGACGGTCACATCGATCGCGTTGGAGGCAACGCCGCAAGGTCCAGTCTTTTGGACTAGTGCAAACAAGAATCCTGGTCAGAAAGTGACAAACTTCCTAAACAGAACTTTGAGGAAGCTACGGGATGTGGCTCAAGCCCCAGAAAAAGATGCATCCGAAGAGGCTCGGCTACTATCCAGGGACTTCGTTCTCTTTGCCCGAAGCCGGGTTAAGAAGTACTGGTCATGCCTGGCTCGGTGCCTGCAAAGTTGTTTCACCTTGCTATCTAGGCAAGGTCTTGACAACGGTATGTTCAAAGCCTAGTTGCTCCTTAGTGATGAACTAACAAAACAAGATCAAGAGCTCTTTGCCTGGCTTGAACTTTTCAAGTTCGATCCTGCGGACCCGTCCCTGCTTTGCCAGTCGTGCTACGAAGCACGGAAAGCACCTCAGATGAGACAGCTTGGCGTTTGGAGCCAGAAGCACCTCTACTGCAACGACAAAAATCTACGATCAAATCCGTTCGAGCAGGCGAAACACTACATAGGACGGTTAGGCTTCCACTTTCATACTACGACATACTTGGTTGCTGCCGCCAGAAGACTCCCTTACCTTTTTGAGGGCTACGAGATCCGCTGTGTGGAAACGCCACCACCTTCACAGCACCCGCCGCCGACAGATGCTAAGACGAATTTCGATAGCATTGTCGTTCGCATGCTTCCACCCAACGCAAAGGATGAAGTTGCTCGCTATCAGTTGATGCTCGCTCACATGTCTGACAAATTCGGACTATATTCTCGTTTCATGTCGTTCTACGAAGATCGGAACTTCTTACCACGCGTCCATTGCGAGATTAATCTCCTTGAGCATTTTTACACCAAGCGATTGCCCTTTGTCGACTCAGACCGGTATATCGGCTGCAGCAAACCCGCCTGCTACTGTTGTCTGCTCTACATACGAAACCACCCGGGGTGTTTTGTTGAACCTGCATCCCACCAGAAGATCTACTTGAACTGGCGGCCACCGGATCTAGATCTCGAAGACAAGGAAAAGGCGCAAACTCACCAACGCGACATGCTGAACTCGATCATACCGATTCTGAGAAAGGAAGCCCTGCATCAAATATCAGAGCGTGGTAGTCCGGTCAAATGGCACCCGGATTCTACGACAGGCATCACAGCATCGGACAACCTTATCCAGGACTCACTCACGTCCCTGAAAGAAGGAAAGGAAATGTCAGGACGATCACATGAATGCTGAATGTACCTTGTATTCGTTGGTCCTAATGGGACTTAAGGCACTCTGTACATTTATCTCTCGCTTGGTAGAGGCAGACCGCAGATTGAATTCGCCTTTCATTCGAATGATGATCTTAAGTTCAGTTAAGTAGTTCGGTAAATGCATTAAGTCTTAATCAAAAGGCTCAATGATACCCTCTCATGTATAGTATTGGATCGGATTGGTCTACGACGTCTTCTGTGGACACCTGAGAGCCGTCAGTACATTGCCACACCTTTCGTCCATTTCCGCCTTAACTCATTTCTCAGCCCAACACTGTTTAGTGATCATGCGGCGGCTTTACCGTCCCTCCAATTCTAGTCCGCCCGGACAGTCGTATAGTCGATTTCAGAAACTGAGTCGCCCGCCTGAGCAGGTGATCTCGGTGAATTCTTGGGTCTTGGTCGATTGCCTTTTTGCAATTGCAGCGCCGTATGGCGGATAGGCTGTAACCGAATCTGGCAATGGCGCTTGGTTTGGCATTCCAGATTCTGCAGTGGGTTGGGTAATTGTCGGAAGCATTTGCTGAATCGCGGTTACAAATATGTTCGTTCTTGATTGATGGCAGTGTGCGTTTTCTTTTTAGCGTGGCGAGGTAAGCGTGGAGTCGCCTGATGCTAGGAGCAGGCCCCGCAGTTCTTGCTTGGCTAGACGCACCTAGTCAGTAACGAATAACTTTAAACGCTCCATGCCGAGTTGCCTGCTTACAAATGATTACGTTGTGATCCTCTGACCAGATGGTGTAGCCGGTAAAAGTCGTATTGCTCACAACTTTCTTTGCATAGGCGCGAAGCTTACAGGCCTGGTCAAAGGTGTAGCGAGATTCTCGCACCATAAAGCGCTGTCTCGTGTTCTCACGGAGGTCACCGAAGTGCAGAATTGCTTCCAGACGTGTTCGAGGGCCCATGCTACGGGTCATTACGGGCAAGTTCTTAACGCACTTACTGTAATTAGAAGTAATCGAGCGCAACATGGCGGCTAATCTGCGGTATCGGCGATTGTGCTTCCTCGCTCGTATAGCTCGGTACTTACACAGTAATCCGAGAGTGGATTCACATGAAACTCGCAAGGCGCACTTCGGCCAGATTACTACTACCTAGGACCTCATCAGAATGAAGTATTCTATTTGTAGAGAGATATTTGAAGAAAGTCCCAACACCGTTCCAACTCCCGGGACTACTGAGATGTGAACGATCTGTTGACCCGTTCCAACCGAACGGCCCTCATATTACGCTTGGGCCTCGGGGAAGGGGACACGAGTAAACAAGGAGTCGGGAGACGTCGTCTGGATGCGCAGCGTCCTGAGGTTTGGCCCCGCTATCAAAATGTCACTGGACACTGTGTGCAGAGGATAGAAGCCGTAGCCAGGCAGGGAAGGTAAACAGGGTAGGTACGAATCAATGATTGGAATTGACCACGAGGGTCCTATCTACTGCAAACAAGTGTACTATAAATAGCCACTTAGTTGGCCAGACTGTGGTGTTGGTGTGGTCAATGGGTGACCAGTGGTCGTGGTGGGGCGCATCTTCTTGAGGGGATGTCATTGGCCACTTTGGGTGGGCCCGTCTCCCTGGGCCGTAACGCCTAGGCAACAACCCTAGCGTTAAGGAGCATTTGAGCAGGCGAGTCAAATATGACGAACTCTTGCTCGGTTCCCCCAGTACAGAAGAAGTAGAAGGTGTCGATGGTGCCAACTTCGGTTTGGGTCGTCAGCTTGAAGCTGATATCCCGAGTGTCATTGATATCGATGACAGCGCCTTGCTGTCGGGGCTGGATGGCAGCCTCGTAGCCCGAGAAGTTGCACCAGCTAAGGCTGGCGTCCCAAGTGCACCCTGTGACCTCCGTAAGAGTGTCTCCTTCCTCGTTGGCAATCCGAGAGCAGCCGGCCAGGGCCTCGCTGAAAAGAAGGGGAAGGAAGGTGAGCGCGTAGGTTGTCTTCATTGCGGTAACGTGTTGGACCTAAATCGAATAATACGTGGCATCAGTTAGTCTGAATGTTGAAGAAAATAACGAACGGTCAACACGCTCTGAAGCTGTAGGTGTAGGATTATACTTACGAATCGTTAGCTCGAGGTAGCTTAGGATGTTTGAAATGGTCAATGGGAAGAACGCACTTTATATAAGAGAGACCGCCGCAATGCGCAAGGAAACATTCCGCATCAATTCCTTGTCCTTCGTAGTTATATCATAGGACTAAGAGAATCACGTTAGGGTCCA
This sequence comes from Lasiodiplodia citricola, assembly GCA_023089105.1. NCBI lineage: Eukaryota > Fungi > Ascomycota > Dothideomycetes > Botryosphaeriales > Botryosphaeriaceae > Lasiodiplodia > Lasiodiplodia citricola. The sequence goes on along the minus strand of JAJNLL010000099.1, from coordinate 37,431 downwards.
CGTTTCTGATACGCTAAAACTAGCGCCTGCCTAAATCGAAATAGATGCCTTCCTAAATCAGCTCGGAAAGGCGAGGGACTTGGCAATTCATAAAGTGTTTCGCCTGATTTAAAAATGCATTGCTCGGCTCGGTTTACTACGGGAATAGGCTTGTTTGCAGCTCCAACTGTGGTGCTCCCTTTCTCGGGGGGCAGGACTAAGTTGCTCTTGTGATTTTGTTCATGTTTCTCTTTGGAGTAACACTGTCAATATTTCCAATGGCGAGGAGTCATGAAATCTTTGTTGCAACGGCCGGGTAAGTTGAATTGAACTATCAAGCCTTACCTGCCTTCGTTTGTGTTTCATTTGAAATACAGCCAAGACAGTTTCCTGAGTATTGTGTCTCATATCTTCTTCGTTCTACATTTCCCGATAGCAGAAATTTTCACTACCTTTGTTGCATTAAACACTGCGCTGTTTTGGTCGTATTTATGGGAAATATCGGCTGAAAACGGCAATTACTAACATGCGGCGCTCATACACCCAGTTTGAGGACCATTGTTTCAATTTCCCTTATTTCATACACAGGATCCTAATTCGAACAAATTGGAGGCTACGTTAATGCAACAAGTTTGAATTATATTTTGCTTTAGGTAGCTCGGTCAGCATCATTTATTCGATGCCACTTCGATATCTCTACCAGTCTATGGATGCCGTGCCATTGTTACCGAGCGGTATATCCACCATCCACCGGGAGGTTGACTCCAGTAATCCAGCTTGCGTCGTCGCTTGCAAACATGACCGCAATCTTTGCGATGTCATCTGGCACTCCTGGACCACCAAAAGGATGCCTCCTCTGCAAGACATCTAGAGGGGTCAAGTTGGAAATTGTCTCTTCAAAGATAGCAGTTCGCGTATCTGTTCCCTCGTCAGCAAGTTCCTGGGAATGTGTGACCTTGCCAGTGGAACGCTTACAGCCAGGGCATATGGCATTGCAATGAATGCGGTGTTCCGCGTAATCACACGCGACCTGCCTGGTTAGGCTCGTCACTGCGCCCTTGGAAGCACAGTAGGATGCTGCCATTTGTTTTAGTTAACCAAGCCTCTGTGGTCCTTGCTTTTTGTGTTACGAAGTGGCTTACGATTTTGTATCCCCGCAACAAGTCCCATGACCGAAGAAATGTTGATGATCCACCCACGATCCCCCGATTCATGGGGCTCCTGCTTGAACATCTGCGCAATCGCATGCTTGCATCCCAAAAATACCGACCGAGCATTGATACGCATCGTATCATCCCACACCCTGTCTTCGGTAAGGTGCAGCACTGCGGGCGTCACAGCCTCATACGCCACGCCCGCGTTATTCACCATGCTGCAAAACAACCATCAGTACATCCAATTCTGAACGCACAGGAGCAAGAAAAAAAAACTCTCTCACACATCAACCCTTCCAAACAACCGGACCGTCTTCTCCACCAACGCCTCCATCTCCCCCGCATCCCCCACGTCCGCCTTCACGAACTCAGCTTCACCGCCACTTTGCTGGATCAGCTTATGCGTCTCGACCTCAGTTTCCCCCGAAGCTTTCGGACGGGCCAAGGGTGTCAGGTCCGCGCAGACGACCTTAGCACCTTCAGCCGCATACCGCAGAGCAATGGCGCGGCCCAGGCCGGAGGAGGCGCCGGTGACGATAGCAACTTTGTTGATTAGGCGGCTGCCGGGTACTGCTGGTGGCGCCATTTTGGAGGTGGGATGCAGGAGGATGCTGTTGATTAGTTAGTCGGTACTTATCTTGGGGGCTGGGAGGGATGCCGTGAGGGGAATTTGGGGGTTTGCTTAGAAATAAGTTTTGATTTCTAAGCTCAAAACATGGTTGTTGGGGTGTTGAGCTCATAGATGAGCTCATTGTCATACGGAGGTTGGGGGCTGAAAGAAGGTTTGCCGAAAGGGAAACTGAACATTATACGCACCCCGCGTCTTGCTTTTAGTTGCGGAGTGTTTACTAATGTCACATCTCTATACCTTAAAGATGAAAGACAAGCAAGTATGGTGGATAGGCGCTATCAACATGGTCGCTTGGAATAATCGTTGTGGATCCAGAATGTGGAGTTGCTGCGGCGTTATGGATATCCCATCGGTATAAATCCTACTTCTCCATTTATCTCCGAGCATTAATGCCTTTAACCTTACCTAATAAATTTTTCCCCATGCGCTTTGCCAAATGGAAAAGATTCGTAAGCAATGACAGCGCCAAGGCGAAGGATGAGCGCACAGAATCTATTTGTCAGCTGGTTATGAGCGCATCGAACATTGTGATCCAATCAGATGCATGTGAGCCAAATCGCCTTCTATATCTCCAGAGTATCATTTAAGTAGTCTCTCAGAGTTTCACGAATAATCCCACCTCAGGTCTGAAGCATTTGATCTCCGTTTTGCAACGACTGTTGACCCCTTCACTATACGCTTCCGAGCTTCCATTCCTACGGCTTTCTCGTTAGTACTTGAAACAAGGCCTTTCAAATTTCCGCTTGCCTATTTCGTCTTGCAACTCTTTCCAGCTACCCGTGACAGCCTTCAAGAGTCTCCACACAAGATCCTCTCCATGCATACCCCCGATTTCCCATAAACCACCACTCACGATCCACTCATTCACCTCACTAACACACACCCTCCCAGCTCCCTCCACAATGTCCACCATGCGCGCCCTCAAAATCGCCGACCAAGGCAACGCCACCGTCACCTCCGCCCCCATCCCCGCCCTCCGCCCAAACCACATCCTCGTCAAAACCATCGCCGTCGCCCTCAACCCCACCGACTGGAAGCACATCTGGGCCTTCTCGGGCACGGCCGGCTGCACCTCCGGCTGCGACTACGCGGGCATCGTGACCGCCGTCAACCCTGATTCCGCTTTCAAGCCGGGCGACCGCGTCGCCGGGTGGACGCACGGCGGCAACATCAGCAACAAAGAAGACGGCTCGTTCGCCGAGTACCTCGTTGCGAACGAGGGCATTGCGCTGAAGATTCCGGAGAGGGTGAGTTTCGAGCAGGCGGCGACGCTGGGGGTGGGCGTGACGACAGTGGGGCAGGGGGTGTATCAGACGCTCGGATTGCCGCTGCCGGGGAAGGGGGTGGACGGGGAGCGGGAGAAGCTGCTTGTGTATGGGGGGAGTACGGCAACGGGGACGCTGGCGGTGCAGTTTGCTAAGCTGTGAGGCTGACCGAAACCCTTTTCACGGCCGTGAGGCTGGAATATCGTAGGCCCTGGACGCTGACGTGGAGGTAACATCGACAGGTCCGGATTCGAGGTCATTGCCACGAGCTCGCCGCGGAACTTCGCCATGCTCAAGGCTCTCGGCGCTGACGCCGTCTTCGACTACAACTCGCCCACTGTTGGTGCCGACATCCGCAAGCACACCGCCAACCGGCTGTATTATGCCTTTGACTGCATCTCCGAGGGCAATTCGGCGCAGATCTGCGCCGATGCTCTGTCGACTGACACGGCGGCGCGGAAGCCTGCATACGCTGCGCTTTTGTACACCGAGGTAAGGGAACCCCCACACTCGTGTGTTAGGAACTGGCTCGCTAATCGTTGTTTTCTCCTGGCCTTTAGCTCCCACGTGAGGATGTTGTTGCAAAGGTTACGATGGCCTACACCGTCTTTGGCGAGGGCTTCTGGAAGCCGTTTGGGCCCGGAGACTACCCGGCTAGCGCTGAGGACTACGACTTCGGGAAGAAGTTCTGGAAGTTGAGTGAGAAGTTGTTGGAGGAGGGTAAGTTGAAGGTGCATCCCCCGGATGTTAGGGATGGTGGACTGGAGGGTGTTCTGGAGGGACTGCGGGAACTGAAGGATGGGAAGGTCAGCGGGAAGAAGCTTGTCTATAAGATCGCCGAGCCTTAGTCATCAGCTGTCTTCAATGGCTTGTAGGACGAGATCGTTTCACTTAGTATTAAGACAGAATTGAGGAGTTGAAGCTCTTGTCCGGATGCATGTGTCCTCAGTTATATCGTACATTTACGTCCGGATCAACGCTTCACGTCCTCATGCTGTGATGTAATTTTAGGAGCACTGATCTGGTTACCTTACTGCCGATGTTTCTACTTGTGTGCGAGCGACAAAACCCCAAATTGATGGCCTTCTAATTTTGATTACTTACAGAAGCACTCTTTGGCAGCGCGACCGGGGGTGCTTGGACTATCTCAACAGGCCTTGCCGGAGATTGATGCAACTTTGGACGAGACACTTGGGAGCCGTCCCACACTACCTTATTCCATTCGCCACTTTCCGATAGGTCTTGCGCACAATGCATCTCTCTCTTCTTCCGCCGCCTCCGACAAAGTATGAGGGCACCGATGAATAAGAGTATGCATACTCCCACGCCTGCTGATATTCCCGCTTTCGCGCCCGTGCTCAGTCCATCACCCCGAGGGGCGGGAAGTGCGGTGATTCCTTCCGAAGTGTTGTTGCTTCCGGTCCAAGCGTTGTTCGTTATGAAAGCCTCCGTTTCCCCGTTTGACGCACTTGCCGTGACTGTGGTAGTCTCAGTCGTTGGTGATGGGACCGTTATCAACACAGTCTTTTCGGGTGCGTCCGGTGTAATCGTTGTCGTTACGGGTCTTCCAAATCCGTCTTGCATGCTCGTCGCCACTAGAGCACTCCCAGACCCGGCCTGAGTGGACATTTCTGCTGGAGTGTTTTGGCCTCCCGGCGATATGCTCAACAACGATGAACTAGTATCTTGGGCTGATGAGAAGCTGCTCATGGCAAATTGGTTCGACCATGAGTGCAGGGCCTGGAATGCTTTTTTATTCGTGTTTTTCTCGAGAAAACACTTCGGTAAGGGCTGAAGATATCTGTCCTATCATCGAGGGTGAGAGCTAGACTGAGCCATACTTATATTGCCATGTGGGATCCAGATCTCTGTCAGACTAGTGGGAAGACCCTTGATCTGTCTGTGTACCGTACTTGGCGCTGCTGTTAACGGAATTGGTGCTCTACCACAGTTCGCGCCACAATTATCCGGCTTATTCCGCAACGGTAGATCCCGTCGAAGCTCTTACTGCAAACATCCCTATCGATGATGAGTACTAAATCTAGATCCAAAACTTAACCAAATTGTATCTGCCAGTAATAATTGTGGTGTCCTACAATGGCGATGTGTTGGAAAGGCGATTTCGGAGTACGCATCCACTATGGCGGCTTAGTAGGCGAACCAAGTTAGTCGGCAAATATTTCAGCTTGCAACCTTTTAGCTACTTTGGGTAAAAACAAGCAGCCAATCCGAGCTGGGCCTGCTGTATATCTAGACTCGTTACTAGCTGACTATTTCCCTAGCGTACCAACCATTGCAACGAGCATACTAGACCGCAGTGGACTCCGATTAGGTAGGGCTGCTGACTAATTCAACAAATACTCGGTATTCTGATTTCTCATCCGTATGATGCTGTTTTTAGATACGTCTTTCAGTTATGTCCAGTGACTCTTTCAGCCACACCCCAGTGTCGCATTACTGCCCAAACCGATCTTGTGCTATGCTCGAACGTCCACACTTCAATAATCCGCATATGAGGGTATCTGACATTCAATTCGGTTAAGTTAAGGAGACTTGGCTACCAGCCTAAACACCCATCAGTCCAGTCTTTGGATGACACCCAACGTACTCCAAAAGCTGCTGCTCCGGCTTCAGAACTAGCACCTCATGGAACAGCCGCAACGAGATGTTCCCATCCAGCTCCTTGACGTACTGCAAGAAGCGGCCAAAGATATCCAAGTGCGTGCGATGCGACTTCGACCACTTCTCCAGGCTCTCCATATCGTTGAAAAACGCAAACCCAAACGTGCGCTCCGTCTCCTTCCTTTCATCCCCCAGATCCAACTCGTCCACAAACCGACAACTATGACACCCAATACTCCTCCCCTCGTCCCTCAGGAAATCCATCCCCTTAACCAGCACCGGATGCATCGTCTCGAGATACAGCTTCCGCTCCGCCGGCAGCATCGCCGACCAGTCCTGGCCGGATCTGATAACGCACAAGTTCTTCTTGCCCGGCACAACGACCCTGCTGTTGTGCCTCTCCGTCGTCCCCTCGGCAGCCGCCGCCGTCGCCGTCCCTTTCTCCCCCTCCAACCCATCCACCTGCGACGCCGGCATCCGATCCCGCATACTCCCCCAATAAACATGCTCGCGCACCGGCCCACTCATGCCCGCGCGCATCCTCGCCGCGCCTTCCTCGCCGGCCTCCCTGTTCGAGAAGACGGTCTCGTAGCGGTCGAGGGTCGGGAAGAAGACTTCGCGGAACCAGCCGACGTCACTTTCCGTCTTCTTCCCCTCCGATGATGAAGACGTGGGTGACGAGGGCGAGGAGCCATCGTCAAGCCCCCGCCACCACGCCTCGAACCCACTAACCTCGGCCCATTCCTCGAAGCGCGCGCGGCCGCCGGGCCAGTACGCGATGACGCCGACGTTGTGGTGGCCGGCGGCGTCGCGGAAGGATATGAGGTCGAAGGCGCTAGGGCTCAAGGAAGCATCGCCATCGCCGTTGCCATCCTTGCCGTCGGCATGTTTAAGGAAGGCGATCACGGGCGCGAGAACGTCGGCAGCGGGAGCGAGTTCGGCGGCCGGCGAGCGCGCCTGGGCGCAGATGGTGGCCATGACGAGGTCGGTGATGGACTCGGGGAAGCGGGCGCAGTAGGCGGCGTTGGGCGGCTCGAAGGCGTCGTGTGGCAGGCGCGCGGGACAGGTGCGCGGGCGCTGGAGGTGTGGGGGGATGGCGGATTCGAGCATTCTTTTCGTTTCGCTTGGGTTTCCTCTTTTGGGTTGGGCGGGGGGGTTTGGTCGGGTTTTGGGACGGGAACGGGAACGGGAACGCGAACAGAGGGGATAAAGTGCGGATGAGAAAAGAGGAGAAGCTGGCTTTAGTGTTTGTATTCTTGTAGCGACCCCGCGCTTGTGCTGCGCGCCAATCTTATATGACTTCCATTTGAGTGGTTGAGATCTAGGGCTTACTATCTCGTCCAGTCAGAAGTGAGCGGATTACGACCGCGATGAGCAGCAGCAGCTGGGCGCTTTTGTAGCGGAAGTGCGCGGTTGGAGATAAGGAGGTCCGGGATCGCAGGCGGGCTGCACGCGGGCCTGACGTGCATGTTGCGTACATATGCGGGTCGCGGAACGATGCCGCCGCGGCGGGCGCTACATGGCCGGCGGAAGCGGAGGTTCGAGCGTTGGGCGGAGCGGATATTTCAGGGCGACATGGAGATGGCGCCGGAACGTCTGCCGTTAGCTGCTCCACCGCGCTCGCGCTATCTCATGCTAGGGTAAGGCTAATCGTCGGACTGCGACAGTTCCCACCACTGACTCTGTCGATCGAAAGAAGTTTCTGACAGATGAAAAGTCATGGTCAGTGCATTCAAGATAACGACCTCAAGACTTTTTGATTAGGTTGAAGTGTCTCGTCAAACTCATTGATTGCTGGTGGCAATGCGTGGCTGGCGTGGAAAGTATACATTCGCCTTGAAAAGAGAATCAAGCCAGATCCTCCAGAGATGTTCCAATGGCGCTGTTGAACAGACTGATCTCAAACTGCAGGGCCTGGCGGAACACTGATGTCCAGGTTTGATTGGCGTCGGCCGAGTAATAGACATCCCTGTTCGCCTCAAGGAAATCTCCGGCTTTGTCAGCACCTTTGCAACTACAAAGTGAAAGATAGCACGACAGTACTCACCCATGAGTGCATTTCCATAAGAAGAATCAAGGTTCGGTTCGATCCATGTCTTGTAGAACACAGTATCTGCGCAATCAGCAAGTTTGCTTCCAGACACTTGACTCTCGTAACGTACCTTTCCTAGTTGTGTTGGAGCTATCCAGGTGCTCCGCCAACTTGGCCCATCCCTGTGACACTCGAGTCAGTGTGTCCCTATTCTCAGCATCGTGGAAGTCTTACGTAGATACACGGAATCGCCATGACGTGGAGCGTGAACCAACCAAGGTCGAGGTTTTTCTGCAGCCAGTCGGAATAGGCAAGCTGAGCTACGCCTCTTCTACCAGCATCAACAACATCAAGCGGCACAGATAGAGTGGCAGCAAGTGTGTCATTGCGAAAGGACCATGCGTAGTCGACGTCGCCTTGCATGGATGCTGCTTCCTCAGCCAAAACTGATAAAAGCTCTGTCGGAAAAGTCTCGGAAAAGGTTGTCATCCGCAACGCCTTGTACTGGACATAATCCACAAGATAGTAGTAATCTTGCTGTACAGTGTTAGAATAATGGGTGTATGATAGACGTTTCGGCGAGACTTACAACTGTATAGTACTGATAAGAAGATATTGTGTTTTCGGTTGTTCCCTCCGCCTGGAATTTCAAGAAATCATTATTGAGGAATTGATCCACCAAGTCTTGGTTGTCGCGCCATAAGGTATCGATCAGCGTACTATTCAATGTTAGCTCTTCCATCCCATTCCCTGGTGGGCGCAGCTTCCTACCTTGAATCGTTGGCAGAAAGACCTCGGGCACGGTTGTCCCTCGTCCCATGACGCTTGATATCGGCTTCGAGTGCTGAAATTGCCTGTCGTTGTCGACCCGAAGCACATTTGAACTGGCGAGTCTCCAAGGGCGGGCCATTTATAGCCAATGATTGGACCAGCTCAAGCATGCACAACAGAAACGCGATAGAATGAAGCGATATATTCGACATCATTTTGTAATGGGTTGCGTGAGGCACAGAAAACGGTGGAAATAGTCTTTTGATGACTATGGACTCCTTGAGCACGTACGTCGGAGGCTGCATTTAAAAGGATTCTGATACAGTTGCACAAAAGCCAAATCCGCTTAGCCGAACTTGGGTTGCATTCACGCCTTGCAGGATTTCCCTGCAGCTGCGTCACCATTGGATGTCACCTCAATGTCGCGCATATTCTCTATCTGTCGACAAGATAGTCCGATTAATCCTAAAGTGGTATTATGAAGCGCGCCACAGTGACGTATTCATCCACAATATAATTGGCAATATTTTCGAGTTGAGGCCTTGAGATGAACGGCACGGCTTGGCATGCAGAGAGGTGCTGCAGCTGATGGCTAGCGCAAAGGATAGTGGGGCCCTACAACATGGCGTAAGTAAAAAAAAAAAAAAAAAAAGGGAAACATGTGCGGGTAGTTGAAGCTATCGTCTGGACGTGAATGCATAATTATTAATTCGACATTTACATCCGGATGATGGCTTCAACTACCCATAGCAGGAGCGAAAAAGAAATTCACGCTCACGGTCGGCTGCAATGCCCCGGTAGGATCCTTAGGCTGAAACAATTGCTTGTGTGTAACCTCAAGTGTGGGTTTCCCTTTCGTTGGTCGGGTCGGCAGATGCTTGACACCATGCAAGACTCACGATATGTAGTGGCCCCTGCTCATCGGCAACAAAAGCCAGTCTTGCAAGCGATCGGCTTACGTAATTTTTGCTCAACACGTGGTTGATGAGTTGTTCATCAACTCAGCCTTGCGTTTCAATTCTTTCCGTTATCATTTTCCGACCACTTATCTCGTCATTCATCATTATAAAACTCCTTGCTGCACTCTAGTGTAGCAGCCATCGTATTTATAGACATCAGTTCCTGTGTAGCTCTTGCCCCATCAAGCTAAGATGTCCTTCGGTTTCGGAGTCGGCGACTTCATCGCTGTTGGCGAGCTCTGCTGGAAGCTCTACAGCCAGGTCTATGAAGTCTCACGCGGCGCGCCGGAGGTGATCCAAAATCTCAAAGCTGAGCTCGGAGACATGCACCTCACAATCAACAAGCTGGTCGAGGATACCAACGACCCGGACTCTATTCTCGTTCAATCCGGGCCCGACCGCCTCAGTCTCGCTTGCAGCGTTCTGGAAAAGACACAGGAAACGCTTAAGAAGCTCGATGATCTCAGTAGAAAGTACGAGCTTTTGCAAAGGCCTTCGAGTCATTTGGGGAAACGACACTTCTGGAAGCGAAACTACGACAAGGTCAAATTTGCTGCCGAGTCCCGCACAATCAACGATCTCAGAGCCAAGCTGGTATTTCATAACGGCCAGATCAGTCTGCTACTACAAATGATTCAGAGTTCATCCCTGGAGCGCATCGAAAACATGCAGAAAAAGACAGAAAACGCCCTTCAAGACATAAAGGCAGCTATCTCTGGAACCACATCGATTGCGCCGTTACTTTCGGGAGTCAATGGCGTTAACCAACACAGGATGACCCGTAAACTCCTAGAGAACGCAGAAGTTGATGGCAGGCCATGGACGTCCATTGGTATCCGCGACTGGTTACAAACGGGAAAATGGTGGCTCTTGAAGGCCCAGTCGCAACTTTACTCCGCCGCCCCACAGACACCAGAATATTTGCAAGCACATGTGGACCTGATCAAAGCCTCATGGATTCTCACCGATATTGTCGCCTTGCATCCGCAGAGAAATTTCTTCGGTTCCGGCATCCAGGAAATGGACATCCTTGACATCGTTCAGGTAGTAAAAAGCCAGCATGATGATCTCGTGAAGAAGTCCTTTCCCTCACCAGCTCTACGTGAGTTGGAAAGTTCGAGTTGGGAAATCTGGATTGCCACGCCGTCGACAGCTCTCTTGCCAAATCTGGGAAATGATGGACCATATTCAAGACAATGGGGGACATCTGGGGGTTTCATTCTCTTCCAAAAGTAAAGTTTGCTATCAAATAAACAGCTAGTTGCTGCTTACATGACCTTAGATTTGCTATTCTGCGCACGTTATCTGGCATGCACGAATGCATCGTCTTTTTGGAAGCGAAAGATAAGAAGGAGACCTTCACTCTGATTGCACAAAGTTTTAGAGGGGAGGATTTGTATCGTCACTCAGGTAAGTCCCCATAAGAGCTTCGTATCATTACCCAGTAGATCGCCGCTATCTGGACGACTTTATTCGATGATCTCAATGAGACTCTCCTAACACGTATCAATCAGTCACGGATCAATTCAATAGTGCGAAGACCCGAAACAGGTCTGGAGATCTACAAGAGGGCAATGTGATATATTTGCATGATGAGATCCTACTGGAGTTCTCTACCCGAGGCGGTACGTTTGCTCGATGTATTATCAAATATTTGGCCGAACTGACGGATTCCAGATTTCCTTACAGCATTCTTGCTCACATGCGGAGCAAAGCTATGCGCGAGGTATGCTGCGAAATATCCGCCTGATGAAACGCTGGTATATACCATGGTTCTCTTGGATATACTTACCACCGTCATACCCAGTTTCAATGAGGCGGTCAGAGCCATCAAACTTAGAACAGAAGAACTTATTCACGACAACAGCAGCAGCAATGAGCACTCAAAACTCCTTTGGGATTTTATGCAAACCCTGACCCCACAACATCTGACTGACATCGACTTCTGGACACAGAAAGTAGACAGGAGAGGCCCTCGCTTTCTATCATATCCCCATGGAATGTTCATACTTCGCTTCTGTGAGAGTCTGGAACAGTGTGGAGAGATCTTCGGCAGTTTCCCTGGGTTTATGGCAGCTGACGTGCGAGCTGTGATAGAATCAGCCGTACGTGGCGATTACACTGATGCGTGCATCAGCACTCGTGGTCTGCCCAACTTACTCAGCTATACCAGCGGGAACAAGGCCTTGACACATGAAATCCTCAACGCGTTTTCTCGTATGCCAGCCAGAGGCAAGCTGTCCCCACTGGATTTGGCTAAGCACTCTCTCGAATCTGGGAACTGGCACGGCGTCTGGTACTTGTTAACGAAAGACGGCAATATTGGGATGAACGGCACACTCCCTTCGGAAATCTGGAACCTGAAATTCGCATTAGATTTCATGAATGGATACGGCGCACCATTAGAGCTATTAGACGATCGACCCAGTTTCCTCGACGTGTTCAAGATGGCGCCGTACCTGATCACATTTGTGGTCATTACAGATGAACTAAAAATTGCTGCGCAGACGCTGAGCTCGAGGGGACTTCTGGACCCAAACCTCCCTGATTTGGTAACCGGCGATGGAGTCGACGTTTTATCAGGTCTGGATAGGTTAGGAGTCCCCCATTGGCCTCTTTGCATGGCAGTGAACATGTGTTCTCACCCTGAAATAATCCGATCGCTTTGCCAAGCTGGAGCGCATCTTGGAGGCGATGATGAAGTCCTTTACAGTGACTTGGAGGTCTACAAAGCCCTTCTGTCGCGTTCAAATTCTCAAGCAAGAGAAGTCTACAGAAATACAATTGTATTAGTACGCGCCGCGGGAAATCGCCCAGAGTCGCCAACAAATGGGTCGATGGTTCCGGAAGCTCTCATTTCAGCAGATGGCCAACCAATACCTTTTGAACGCTACGGGGACCCTTGGTCGTACGTTTACTATGCTCGTGATGGAGGTTATAGGTACAATTTCGACAAACATTGGAAACCGAAAGTCTTATCCATTCTCCGCGAGACCCAAACACAACGCAACCTCCACGCCTGGCTCCGACGCAACGCCACCATCACCGACGCCCTCGAATAACCGTCCACTCACTCCCCCCTCACCTCCGCCCAACCCGCCAACTCCGGATCCCGCACCAACCTCTCCATACACCCCCTCTCCAACCCCAAATACACCTCGACCCCCTCGTCCTCCCCGGCCCCCGCTTTCCTCGTCGGGTAGAAGAAACAATACCCATCAAACAGCGGCGCCGCCCACCGCAACGCCTTGAGGCCGCCGTCGCTACTCCACCCGAAATCCGCCCGCTCATACGCCCGCAACACCCGCCAGCTCGTCGCCACTACGTCCAGGCCCAGCACGACGTCGAAGTCCATCTCGATGGTGCCGACGCCCCGGCCGGGGCAGGAGGCGATCCAGGAGAGGGCGCGGCGGAGGGTGGATGGGGAACGGTAGTAAGATATGGCGGCGCGGATGGCGAGGGCGATGGTGCGGAAAGAGGGGTCGGGGGAGGTGGAGGGGGTGGAGGAGGGAGAAGAGGGAGAAAGGAGGACGTTGAGGGGCAGCGTGGCGTGCGAGAACATGACCGTGTTGCCTGGGTAGGAATCGGGTATGCCGATGCCGTTTCCGCCGCTGCTGCTGGTCGGACTGCGGCGGCCGGTGTCGCTGTCGGTGTCGCTGCCTTCGGTGCCGCTACAGCTACCGCTGCCGCTATCGTCGCTGTCGAACGACGACGACGGCGACGACGCAGCAGCAGGAGCCGGGGCCGTCGGGACGTACGCCCGCACATCAATCGCATTCATCAGCTTAACCGGCCTCGTATCCTTCGCGCAAGACACGGCATCAATCCCATGGCGCGCCAACCGCGCGCGGGTGATACAGCGCCACATGAGCGCCGTCAGACAATCATTCGTCGACACCCACGCCCCATCCCCATCATCCCCCGACGACGCCCGCGCCTTCAACGCCGCCAACTTCGACGCAGACACATGCCAGATACGCGACGCCATATCCTCCGGCTTGACACCCGGCCCCGTCGGCGCGCCGTCCGGCAAGCAGCGCATCGACGGCACAGCCGGATCGCGCCAGTCCACCTTGCTCTTCCCCTCCGCCACCGCCCAGTTCAGTGGCTCGCGATCGAGCTCCGCATGCTCAAACGGCGGCGGCGGCGCATACACGCTCGGCGCAAACAACGCACGCGTATGCGCCGCCCACCGCGCAACAATCGCGTCCAGGCCGCGCGCGTCGACGACGCGGTGGTTGATCGCCAATCCAATAATCAAGCCGCCGCGGATGACGTTGAGCTGGACCAACGTGACCGGGATGCCCGATCCATCCTTCGGCGGGGAGGGGAAAGGCGTAAAAGTTGGCGGGAGCAGCCTCGGGTCCTCGAGTGCGGAGACGGGGAAGTGTGCGGCTGCGAGGGCGGCGTAGGATGGGAAGGCCGGATTGGTAGTAGTGTGGCGCAGGTCGTTGACGTGGATGGTGAAGCGCGATTGGGCGCGGCCGCGCGTGCGCTTGGCGAAGCTGTGGCCGGTGGTGGGATTTTCGTGGACGGAGGCGGCGAGGAAGCGGTATTCGTCGCGCATGAGGGTTTGGAGGCCGGTGCAGGTGGTCGAGATGATGGCGTTGAGATCCGCGGCGTCGTCCAGCGAGTATGTCAATGTGACGGGGTTGTAGATCTTGCGCATGATGCCGTCGAGGAGGCTGGTGGGAAAGATCTCCTCGGTCGCCGGGTCGGCGACCTCGATCTCTATCGTCCTGGGGAGTGGTTTGCTGCTGTAATGCATCTTGTCCGTCCCAATTGGCAGTTTGCCGGTATTCTGAAGAAGTGCTTTTTTTTTTTTTACCGTGGCGTCAGGCATTGTTTATCTGTCCCTCGGGCCAGCCGGTTTCGAGCATGGATATCCCGCCTTGTGCCGCGTGTAAACCTCCTTCCATGGTGGCCGCTTGTGGTAAGACAGGGGGAACTCGTACGAGGAACGCATAGTATCTTCGATTCAAAAAAGGTCAGGATCTCTAAGAGTCAGTCCACTTCCATGGCCCGTGCTGTCATCCCGCTATCACTTCAACCTTATGCTGTCGCAAATCCTACTCCTTGAAGTCAGTTTAGATGACTGCTCTCTTGCTTCTGTCATCTCTTAAACCCCTTATTTTTGCAATTGATACTTTGCTGTAAGTTGCGCGTCAGCTCGTATATCGATACCAACGGCCCTGGCAAAAAGTTGAACCGCCTCCTCAGGGGACTAGACCTCGCCGAGTCATGGGCCGCTCTTGAACCATCTGATCTACAACATCCCAGTGCGGTCAGACCATCCGGAACTTTGCGGATTTTCTCCGAAGAGCCCGAGTCATTGATCTGTCACTTCTTCAACGAACAATCATGGAAGTCGAGCAAGTAAGACTGAGTTCGAAGGTTTAGATACGCATCGAGAGGCATTGTCGTTGTTTGACGTTGAGGTGTTGTTGCGCTGCCGAATCCTTCGCCGTAGATCATTCCCACTGTGGGATTACCGAATGTGGCACAGCCGAACGCGCTTGAACAACATCGTGTGCGGCGTAGTCTTGGCACTACTGCTGTGCCGCTGAAGCCAAATGCACTCAGTCACCCGTGAACCAATTTTGTCCTTGGCATGTCGTCATCGAACGATATGAGGGGTTCGGGTGGCTGCAATGCATGCCGCCAGGCGCCATCCGCGTTGGGTATAGCCCTACCCCGCTACCAACTTCGGAATTAACTCCAACGCCACGCGCTCGGAATTATCTCCTGCGCCCCGCCATCACCCGCATCTGCAACCCACTGGCGGGGACCGGTAACGCAACCGAGGGCTAGCGTGAAGAACAACGTACGTTGAGGCTATCGTCTGGATGTGGATGTATATTGGAAATTCCATATATCTAGGTCCGGGTGTATAACACATCATACCCGGGCATAATGGAATCAACAATATTTTCGCCCCACTTCACCGCAACGCAATGTGATCGCCGATCAAGTGTCGCCCAACTACTATGTATGATTGCTACATGCTTCCATCTCCCTTGACGTACACGTCACCGCCGAGGTCATGCTCTCCAGAAAAATGCGTACAAGTCCGTGAGTGTAGACAAAACACATACAGTTCAAAGATACACGACGGGGGGAGGAGGAGGAGGAGGCAGGGGTCTCAGAAGCAAAACAATCTACCGAAAAAGAAAAACAAAAAACAAACCACTATCGAACACCGAAAAAAGAATCGACCGTCTCATGTGAAGAAAAAATGCCCATACTATACCAGTCCGTCCGTACACAACCGACCGACGGACGTACTTAACCCACCGCATTAGACTTATACACACACCACCAACGCAATCCTCAACATCTGCTGACCGAAGACCATGACAAAAAAAAAAAAAACAAGAAACAGCGACAACAGAAGAGAGGAGAGAGAACCCGGACTTATATCCCAAAAGCAGCAGAGGGGGGGAGGGAAAAGAAACCCCCTTGCCATATGATCAACTCGACGGCCCAGTCGAGTTCCAGTGTCACACACACACGCACATCCACAGCAGCATTAACAAGTTCCGCACGCAAACACCCCCCATTAAAGTCAACACCAGCAGCTTCTTCCTCCCCGTCAAACACACCCGGTCCTGACTGTCAGCTCAAGCGACTCTCACCCTCGGTCCGATCCGAACACCTCCATCAAGGAGTATCGCCGACCAGCCAATCGACCCACCAACTCACCCACACACACCTACCCCAGCACTGGAAAGAAGAAAAGAGAAAAGGGGAGGAGGAGGAAGAAAAAGGAAAAAAGTTCGACGAGCCCTGCAAAACAATGCAACGACATATCCATTCCGTTTTGTACACTTTCGATCGACAAGTTCTTTAAATGCTGCTGCTGCTGGCTGCTGCTTCTTCATCATCATCCCCTTAACTTCTTTTTCGAAAACTTTAAAGGAGGAGGAGGAGGATATGGGGGGAAAAGGAGACAGCTGAAAAAGAGAAACAGGGGAAGAAAGAAGAAAGGAGATAATGATGATTGGAGGGAGAAGAAGAAAAAGCAAAAGCGCACCGATAGTTTATTCCCAATGTAAAAAAACGCAAACCCATGTCCCAGAGCAACACCTAGCACGCCAATGATATGTTGATGATTGCTGTGTACTGTTGAAGAAGGGAAAAAAAAAAAAAGAAAAAGAAGAAAGAGAAGTAGAAAAGAAAAAAAAAAGAAAGAATTTTCCTTTGGCCCGTTTTGATGCAATGAAACAACAACAATGATATTCCTCAACCTCATCCACACAAAAAGCTTCGTTGAAAATCCCCCATTCCCACCACCTAAGCCTCCGCCGCACCAGCACCACCACCGCCATCACCACCATCACCATCCTTCTTCTCATCCCCACCCTCCCCCTTTCCCTTCTCCCTCGACGCCAAGAACAAAGCCTTGAAGTCCGCATTACTCTTACCACCCGCCCCACTCGCACCAGCACCGCCAGCATCACCCATCTCGACATCCTTCCCAGCAGCCGACGCCGAGGGGCCAGTAGCCCTCTTGATGCCAAGGCCGCCCTTCCCACCTCGCCTTGCACCAGCACCGGGGGCGCCGGGTCGACTGATGCGGGGCGCAGGCTGCATGAAGGCCGACGCAGACTTGGAGGACGAGTCGCCGCCCTTCTTCTCGTCTTTCTTCTCATCCTTCTTCTTCGCAGGCCCACCAGCACCGATCCGATCCACCTTCTTCTCCGCCCTCATCTTCTTCATCTCCTCGACCGTACCCACGCTAATCTTCCGTCCAGACGACTCGTCGATCACAGCGCCATCCAGCGCGAGGCTGGCCTTGCCGACGTCGGAGACGTGGGCGAACTCGACGATGGCGCCCTGGTGCTCTGGCATGAGGATGATTTTCTTGAGCGTGCCGTGCGGCTCGACAAGGGAGCGGATGCGGGCGTCGTTGACCGTGTCTGGGATGTTGAGCAGGGCGATGGTGCGTTCGCGGCGGTCCTTCGCTGCGTCTGACGAAGAGGTCGTAGTACCGTTCATGTCGGTGGCGGCTGTGGTCGAGTCTCCTCCGGTGGGTTCGGGAGAGGCCGAAGGTTGGGAGATGATGGTCGTGGCGTGGCGCTTGGTGCCTTTAGGCTCGGAGATGGTAGCACGGAGGATGCGCTGCAGGAACTCCTTCTGGTCCAGTACCTCGGCAGCCTTCTTCGCGTTGTCGGCTGTGTCGAATTCGGCGAAAGCCACGCCCTTCATCTTCCCGCCAAAGTTCCGCGGGACACGCACGTTGACGAAGCCTTCCAATGGTGATAGGAGATCTTGGACTTGCTGATCCGTCGCACCATGCTCGATGTTTCCGATGAAGATCTCCCGGCCCTCATACAGAGCTCCTTGGCGGACTTGCTTATGAGCGGGATCCGAGATGACTGCCCGGAGTTTCAGGTTCCGACCCAGCGACTTGTTGTTGAGAGCCGCCGATGCGGCCTCAGCTTGCTGGGCGCTGGCAAAGGTAACGTAACAGAAACGGCGGTGGGTGTTGTACTTTAACGATGGGAACCGTACCGAGACAACCTCGCCATGTTCCTTGAACAGCTTGCGGATATTCGCCTCGTCGTACTCCGGCGGATAGTTAGTGACGTACAGCGTGCTGCCAGTACCGAGTGAGATCTGGACGCTCTCGCCTTCGAGAGCCTTTCCATCACGCGAGACTGCAAACTTTGCATCTTCTTGCGTTTCAAATTCAACTGTCGCTGACTGCGTGGACCCGTTGTCGTCGGGCACAAGGATGATGCTGTTAATCTTACCGCAGCCATTGAAAAACTGGCGGACCTTAGTTTGGCTGGCCGAAGAGGGGATGTTCTTCACGATGACCGTGGTGTGCTCCCTGTCACGTTTGAGCTGGGCCGTTGTTGACGACGACGGCTCCAGCTCCATCGGCTCTACGCTTGCTTCCTCTGCCTGCCTGCTCTTCTTGGCAGCAATTTCTTCACCAGCAGCCTCATAGTCACGCTTCCGCTTGCCATTGCCTGCAGGATCTTCATAAGGCGCCTCGGTAGAGGCAACCGCCTGCTGTTGGTAAGCAGCAGCAGCCTCAGCTGCTTCCCGCTGGCGCCTGGCTGCTACCTCTGCTCTCGCCTTCTTCGCCTCAAAGACGGCGTAGCGATACTCATGGACGGTCTCGTTTTGTTCGCAGTGATTGATAAACATGTCAATAAGAGCTTCCGGCCAATCCATAGTCGTGACCTTCTTGAGAGCCTGGCGGAGAAGGTTAGTAGCTTCACGAGGCGACTCGAGCTGCTGTCCGGCATTGTCCTTGTCCCGGGTGCACCATTTCGACCAGACGACCATCTCCCACGTGTAGTAGCGGAACCAGAAGTCATAGCTGTTCTCCAGCCGGGGGACTAGAGCTCTCCAGCAGTCGCGGGCCGACTGGATATTGCCGCTTTGGGTAATGAACTTGATGTTGATCCTCTCCAGACGGTACGCTGGATCACCTTGGAATTCCTTTCCGTACCTCTTCTCCCCGATTTCTTTCACATGTTCTAGGGCCGACCGGATGCCAACCTCAGCAATGTCGACGTCGTCCTCTGACGAACGGGCATCGAAAGCCTTGCGGCGGAGGAAGCCGCACCATGCAATGTAAACCTTGAGCAGCTCCTCGAGACCACCGACATCCAGAAGACCGGTCTCGGTAGCACTATGCTTGACACTCTCCATTTCATCGAAAGACCTGCCTTCTGCTTCGAGGGTGAGTAAGCGGTGGGACCAGAGCTCTCCGGACCAGGGACAGTGGCGGGTGGCCCGCTCCAGCACGGGGAGGACCTCGACGCCCGAGTCAGGGTGCTCCATGAGCAGCTCCACGTAATTCAGCCATATGGTAGCATCAATGGAGAAGCGGAGGGTGGCACGCTCGAACAAGGCATTGATGAGGTGGAAGCTGAAGACGCCCTTGTTGCGGAGCTCCCATTCTAGATACGCTGAGTAAGCTTCCCACTCGGCATTCTTGTCGCCGTCTTTGACGGCCCTTTCAACCTTCAGCTCATGATGTTCGCGCAGGGCAAACTGCTCCTTGCACCGGCTCGCACGCTTGGTCATTGTCATCATCGTGTCCTCGTACTCGGCATTGAAATAGCGGGAAATGAAGGTCGAGTACATCTGGAAGGTGTTTTCCCACGTGGCATGCGGCTTGAGAAGGCGGTCAGTGAAGGCGTTCCTGAGGTGGTGCAGCTTCTGGGTTTCGGGCCGGGCTTCCTGGTCTCTTAGCATAATCTCCATCCAGCGATCCCACACTAGGTGGCTGTCGTTTATGTGCCATTGAGTGGCGGGCAGAGCCTGCTCCCACACATCCTTCATTGCCTGCCACGAGAAGACTTCCCGTCCCACAATCTTATCCTCCTCGGTCCAGTCAGCGGGCTCCACGTCAAAGGCGGCGGCCCACAGCCAGTACATGTAGTCGCCGTACAGGCGCCACAGGGTGGAGCTGCTGGGCTCCTCCTGCACCGACTTCAGGCACAGCTCCATCAAGCTCAGGCGGTCATCGGTGGAACGCGCCAGGGTCTTCTCGTCGGTTATCCAAGCGACCCAGCTCTCCTCGCCTATCGCAAATTTTGCGTGCATCGTGTGACGGGCGCGGCGGAGCTCGGAAAGCAGCTCGTAGGAGAAGGGATCGCGGGAGACGCCGGGTTGGTCCGGCGGGTGGACATGGTCGCGGAGGCCGTTGGTGAGGAGCTCGACCAGGCGGATGTGCGACGTGTAGTCGTACGAGTTCTCCTTCAGCTTCGCAAGCAGCTCGTTAATCTCCTTGTTCTCCGCGGCGCCGAGCGAGGCGGCGTGCAGCACGCGCGGCTGCTCGTGCATGGTGATGTCCTTGGCGGACGTGGACGACATGGTGCGGGTGATGTTGTGGACGTTGTAGCTGTGGCGGGGTCAGCGTTTGGTTGGTGGGGGGACGGGGGGGACAAAGCGCCCGTGGTAGACTCACCCAACGGAAGGAGCGCGCTGGAAGACCTGTGGCGACCGCAAGCCCTGGTTGCTCTGGCGGGTGGCCTGCTGGTGATGCTGCATGGACGCGAGATCTGCGCGGGTCAGCACTGGTTGTGCCTCGGGCGCGCGCCGCGCATCGGTCGTTCTCGACTCACCTGCCAGCGTATCCATGCCGGGGGTGGAGCCGTGCCGGTGCATTTGGGGCTGCTGCGGGCGCTGCGAGGCGGGCGGGGTGCGGGCCTCTTGTATGTGGGCGAGCGGACTCCTGATGTCGCCCGTCGGGGTGCTGGTCGCGCTCAGCATGCCCCGGCCATTGTGCGCCGAGGAAGAACCCGGAGACGGCGCATGCTGCACATTCTGGTACTGCAGATACGAGTGGGATGAGCCCGGGGTGGGCAGCTGCGGCAGCTGGATATGCTGTGGTGGCGTAGGCTGGTGGTGCTGGTGCTGCTGCAGCTGTTGGTGGTGGTGTTGGAGCTGTTGCTGCTGCTGCTGCGGGTGCTGCTGATGCTGGTGCGGATGCTGCTGCGGCGGCAGCTGAGGCGGCGGCGAGTACTGCTGGACCTGGCTCAGGCCCGACGACTTGCGCGACTTGGCCGGGCGGCCGGGACGTTGGAGCGGCGACTGCGAGGGCTGGGGGCTGCGCAGCGGCGGCGTCTGCGATTCCTCTTTGGCGGGCGAGTCCTGAGGACTGAGGAGATTTGCGATGTTCATCTTGCGGTGGATCGGGGCAAGTCAGGTCCGGGAGGGGTGCGACATGGCCAGCTCGCCGGCGCGGGGAGGGATTGAAGATGCGTGGTTGTTGTCGTTGGATGATGATGGCTGGCGTCGCGCGCAGACGCCTCTCTGGAGCACTGGCTTTGGGCCGAGTGAGGTCAATTGTGGAATCGCGCTAGTGGCCCACACCGAGCAGCCAGCGCCTCTCGAGACGCGGTCAAAAGTCGCGAAAACGCCGCTGCACCGCGGGAAGGATGTGCGTTGCAGCCTGCTGACTGTTGCGCCGTTCCTGGGTCTTGCGAATGGATAGGGCGCTCGTCCTGGCTCCGACAGCCTGGTCTCGCCGGCCTCAGCGGAAAATCTCTGGCTGCGTACCTTAGCCCTGCCGTAGTAGAACCCGACCTGCACCCCAACTCCAACCACCACCCCAAGCCATGAACGCGAGGATACCCGCGAGACGGCTGGCCCAGCCAGGTACGCTTCTCATGCCTTCCGGAGCTCAATGCTGTCTGCGTGTCCACCCGGGCCTGCCAATTGCAGCCCCACACCATCAACACCATCAACACCACCAGCCGCAGCCTCGATGCATCACCCGCACAGCTCCTCCCGCCGCTCTCGAGCCATGCACGCAAAGCACGGCAGCCCAATCCCAAGCTAACGTCCTCCCTCAGCCGTCTCCCTCCCGCTCACGCCCCACCGCACCTTCATCTCGGACCTCTTCAACCGCTTCCGCAAGCGCGACAAGAACGAAAAGCCCACCAACAACCCCAACAAGCCGAAAGTCAAGAACCCGCTGCTAGAAAACTACCTGAAGAACAAGCCCGAGCCCATCACCCAACAGCGTCCCGAGATGAAGCGCGGCACCCTGACCAAAGGCTCCATCTTCGAAGACCAAGCCGCAGCACCAACGCCCTCACGCCGCGAGGACACCACCACCCCTTCCGCCGGCATCCCCGCCCCCGACGAAGCCGACCGCTTCCCCGGCCGCGACCGCAACGCCATGGCCGCGGCGCTGCACCCGGACCCGCGGGGCGACGCGCGGTGGGCGCGCAAGATGGTGATCCGCGAGACGCAGCGGCGCGGGCGCGTGTCGCGCGCGGTGCAGCTGCGCCGGCAGGAGCGCGAGGACCTGGTCAAGAGCCCGCTCATCAAGACGTCGGTCAAGAAGCTGGTCAAGCTGGCGCACCAGATCCAGGGCAAGCCGATTGAAGAAGCCATCCTGCAGATGCGCTTCAGCAAGAAGAAGGCGGCCACCGAGGTGCTCAGGCACCTCGAGTACGCGCGGGATCACGCCACCGTGTCGAGGGGCATGGGGTTGGGCGAGGCGGCGGCAGCGGAGGAGGGTGGTGTGGAGCAGAAGCCGGTTGAGATTGAGCTCAAGGATGGCTCGAGGAAGGTTGTCAAGGACAAGACGGGCATCTACGTCGATCAGGCTTGGGTGGGGAGGGGTCCGTATGGCAAGTCGTATGAGTTCAGGGCGAGGGGACGTATTAATATCTTGCGGACACCGACGACGAGTAAGTCATCGATTTTGTGATTTGCAACGGGTGGATTGCAGGAGCTAACGTGATTTCAGGCATCTCGGTGGTTCTGAAAGAGGAAGCAACGAGGATAAGGCAGTCCGAGGATATCAAGAAGAAGCGTGACAACCGCAAGCTGTGGACGCAGCTGCCTGACAGGCCCATTCAGCAGCAGCGCCAGCATGTGCTGTGGTAAACCGATCTTCACGAGGGCTGATGGCGCAGTATATACGGTCTCTGGTTCATGTCTCAAGTGTAACAATAACTCAAAATTCTGAAAGACATCTCGCCGATGAAAAACCTCTGCAGTTCTTGTGCCGTAAAATCAAAACTTTTCCTGCCTTTTAAGGGGCTTCATGTCTTTGCACGCCCACCAGATATCACTAAAATATCCTGTACAGAAGTAATGTATCCGCCCAGAAACGCCATCGCTATGCAAGAGGTGTTGCCACACTCATCCCACCACAACCAGGTCATCCCTTCTCATGACATGTCGCCCCCAGTGAACCGAAAATTGAGCATTAAACTCGGACATGAACTCTAATCATGCTTGACCCGTCCCAGCCATCAACATCTCAAGCATTCCCTGCGTACTCCACGCCTGCTGGCTGATTTCGGCATTTCTCCTAACCTTATCGTGCAGCTGATCAACAAGCGCGTCAATCTCTGCACTTTGACCCATCTCATCGGCATACAGATCCAGCAATACGAACGCTACATCCGTGGCCAGCTGGACGTGACGAGGATCGCCAATGGCCTTGTTAAGCCACTTGAGGACGGGCTGGAGGGTGATCTCATCACGGCCATTCAAAGCCGTGCGAAGTGCTGAGCGGTGGCGAAGAGCTGTGAGGAGGGTGAGGGTATCTTGCTTCGAGGGATTCTAGCGTCTGTTAGTAAAGTTCGAGGAAACAGAATCAATAATAACATACCTGAGCCTCGAGAACCAGATCGAGCGCCTTCTCGTACTGGCCCTTCCGAAGTGCCGTCTCCCACTTGCTCATGTTCTTGATCTTGCCGCGGTCGTTTCCGTCGATGATGATATCCGCACCCTCGCCGGTGAAATCCCGTCCACGCAATCTCTTCTCCCAACCCTTGCCTCTCTTCTTCTTGCGGTCGTATTCCTCAATCTTTCCGTCCATGAGTGCCTTCATTTCCTTGGCCCGCTCACGAGCCGCCACCTTTTGCTGACCCGACAATCTTGTCTTGAGCGAGAGAAGACCATTTTCCATACCGACGGCCAAGTGCTTGTCCTCCCGCTCCGTACCCGAAGCAATGACACCAAGCGACAAGACGGGCGACGGGTACTTGAAGCCAGCAACGACATTCCAGCCGGTCGTCTCAAACACCTTGACGTGGCCGTCCAACCCACCACTCAGAACCCGCTCGCCATTGTTTGCCAGCGCCAAGCTCGTGACTGTCTTCTGGTGGTTGCGCAGCAGCTGGAGCGGACGGCCAGCGACCAGGTCGAGGACGGAGACGGTGTTCTCGGCCGCGGCGAGCAGCGTAGTGCCGGACGGCAGCGGCAGGACGCTCTCTACGGCAGCCGCATGCTTGAACGTCATGACGGCCTTTCCTCTGATACGCGGATCCCACAGACGGACCGTCTGGTCGTAACTACCCGAGAACAGCAGACGGTCGGCCTGGCCGGGCATGAAGCCACCGCACCTGACATAGTCCTGGTGGCCGACGAAGGTCTGGGTGCTCGTGTCCGAGGGCAGGTCCCACAGGCGCACGGTAGTATCGTCGGAGGCGGACATGAGGGTGGTGAGCTCTGCGGGGCTCCATTTGGTGACGTGCACGGGCTGCTTGTGCTCCTTCCACGTCTTGAGGATGGCGCGCGAGTTGATGTCGAAGGCCTGGATGGCGCCGCTGTCGCCGCCAGCCAGCAGCACGCGGCCATCGCGACGGATGTCGCCGCTGTGCGCGCGGTCCTCGACGCCGAAGCGCGTGATGGTTTTCACGACCTTGCGCGTGCGGCTGCTGAAGACCTGCACCCGCCCGCCCGACGTGACGGCGAACGTTTCCGGGCTGTTGAGCTGCGTCGACGAGGGCGCGAAAGGTGGAGCCGAAATGTGCGTGACGGGCGACGAGTGCGGCGACGGCAGCTGCAGCTGCGACGAGAACGTCTTCCAGTACTTCTGCTCGGGCGTCAGGGCGGACGGCGCCGCGGGCAGCTTGACGGGCTGCAGCGGCCGGACTTCTGTTGCCATTGTCGCGTTTGGGTGGGAGCGTGGGGCCTGGAGAATGGGGTGCGTGCTGGTCGTGGTCGAGGACGCGGGAGATTTTTCTGAGTGCAATGACGCCGGATCCCTGCAACTCTTGGCGGCGCGCGTGTCAGGGCGGTCCCCCAGATCGCCGACGTCCCTGACCACTGCATCCTGCAGCTCGACCTCTCAAACGTCCTTTTGTACCATTGTCGCTCGCTATTACGCTCCGGTGTGCTCGGTTTTGTATCATCATCCAAACTTTTGCCATACAGCATCATGGACCCTGGAGATCCCGCTACACATACCGGCGATCCGCAACCTTCGGTCTTTCGTTGGGTTCTCGGCTTCCTTCTTGTCGGAGCGGCATGGGGAATGACTACGCCCTTCATGCGGCGCGCTGCTGTTAATTACACGCCACCGTCACGTCCCTACCTGACCGACCCGAGCGTATCATGGGTAAAGCGGAAGATATGGGGTGTAATATACGCAGTTATCGACCTCTTGCGGCGGCCGGCATATGCTGTACCGCTACTAATTAATGTGACGGGGAGTATTTGGTTCTTCTTGCTACTTGGTTCGAATGGTGAGTGGGACGGGAACTGCCCCAACCATTAACTTCGGCTAACCATATGCTGTAGAACTTAGTTTGATGGTCCCCATCACCAACTCCTGTGCCTTCTTATTTACCGTGTTGGGCGAATGGTTAGCAGAACGCAAGATCATAGAAAAAGGTAAGTAAAGAACTGCTTGACTGCCTCAGACTTTTGTTAACACCAAAGATAGAAACTTGGTTTGGGATGGCATTGGTGCTGGGAGGTATTGGTTTGTGCGTGTATTCAAAGAATTAGAGCATATCGTAGACAGCCTGATTTTCCTGCACTGCTCTGCATCTAGGGTATCTATATTAATACAGGGTTTCTACAGCACATCTATACACTCATTTCTTCTCCTCGCTCTCCTGCAAGGCAATCATCTGCAGCACCTCCTGATCGCTCATCCACTGCCTAACACTCTCCATGACCTCCTCCAAGCTATCCCCTCCCTCAATCACATCATTCAACCCGTGAATCGTCAGCCCACTCCGGTGATCCGTCACCCGCTGCTGACCCCAATTATACGTCCTAATCTTATGCTCCCTCCCCATCTTCGCCACGCCAATAACGCTCCTCCTCAGATTCAACGCCTCTTCCTCCCTCGCCTCCCTCCTCAACTGCGCAATCCTCGACCGCAGCACCTGCCACGCCTTCTCCCGATTCGCCCTCTGCGACCTCGAATCCTGAATCGCCGCCACCGTCCCCGTCGGCACGTGCGTCAGCCTCACCGCAGACTCCGTCTTATTAACGTGCTGCCCGCCCGCCCCACTCGCACGCATGATATCCGTCCGCACCTCCTTCGGATCGATATAATAATCGCTATTCGGGTCCTCGAAATCCATACTCCCGGCGCTGCCCTCGGGGAACGACGGCAGCACCAGCACGCTCGCCGAGCTCGTGTGGGTGCGCCCCTTGCTCTCCGTCGCCGGCACGCGCTGCACGCGGTGCACCCCCGCCTCGCAGCGGAACCGCCCGTACGCGCCCTCGTCGTCGATCTCGAGGATGGCTTCTTGCAGCGGCGCGTCGGACCCGCGCGGATCGCCGCCGCCGGTTGCGTCTTCGTATTTCACGAGCGAGGCCCGCAGGCCGTGGCGCGAGCAGTAGGCCTGGTACATGCGCAGCAGGTCGGCGGCGAAGAGGGCGGCCTCGGAGCCGCCGGCGCCCGGGCGGATCTCGAGCATGCAGGGCAGCGCGGCGAAGGGGTGTTTGGGGACGAGGGAGGTTGTCAGCGAGGCGGAGGCGCGGGAGAGCTCGGCGGCGGTGGAGGAGAGGTCGTCGGCGGCGAGGTCGCGGAGTTCGGGCTCGGCGGTGGGGTCGTTGAGGAGGGTGCGGAGCTCGGTGAGGGACTGGTGGGTTGGTTAGAGCAGGTGGTGTGGAAGGGCTAATTGGGGGTGCAAACCTCGTTCGCTTTTTCCCATTCTTTCAGGGCAGCGGCGATGGGTGCCGTCTCGCCGACTTTCTTCGCGGTGCGGGTGTCGAAACTGTCGACGAGCTTTTGGGATAGCTGGGCATGCTCGGCGGCGACGGCGCGTGCTCGTTTGAGCACGGTGGGCGAGATGACGGAGTCTGGAGAGGCATTGGTGGTCTGGCGACGCACGAAGGCGGCGGACCTAGCGGGGAAGGAAGAGCGCAGGAGGCATCGGCGACAGATCCAGCCTGCGGCGGCATTCATGGCGGAGGGGCGGAAGGAGAATTGAGGTGTCGAGTTAAACTTTCTTACTTGGACGTCACACCAGATGCACAGCACGCGTCGGCCCGCGGCCTGGGCTTGGCAGCAACCGCGGGGTCATCATCCCGCCGTCAACTGCTGCTTCTCGTCCGGTCAGCAATTGCCAATGGCCAGCCTCGAGCCAGCTAACCGGAGGTCCGCCGTCGGCCTGCCCTCGTGATGCCGAGGGACAAGGCCGGCTGAACGGGGTAGAACCGTAGCGGATAACGTAATTGCCAACCCCGCATAGGTGGGCAAGTCGAAGCGGGAGATAGTACACATCAAGCTCAAGGTGGGATGTCTTAACCCTTATGACTCTAAGAGCGGCACAAAGTTCCGGTTAAAGCTTTCGTCTCTCTCCGTTGTCGCAGCCTTTGCTGTCTCTTAAATGTCATATATTTCCATCCTTTCTCATTGCACGTCAGGTTCCTCGCAGCAAGAATAGATCTCAAAAGAAAAATACCTCGACGCTCGAGCGTTACTGTCTATCTCCTTATCCCACCATGCCTCTCAACCCGCAGGCCATCTATCCGGCCACCGACCCGGAATTCATCCAATTCCCCAGCCGACGCAGCACCGTCCACAGCACCAAGGGCATCGTCTCGTCGACCCAGCCGCTCGCCACTCAAGCTGGCATCCGCATCCTGCGGCAAGGTGGAAACTGCGCTGTAAGCAGTCCTCAAACAGAAAAAAGAGCAAACGACCATCTAACGTGGACCAAAAGGATGCCGCCGTCGCCGTCGCCGCGGCGCTCAACATGACCGAGCCCGGCAGCACGGGCATCGGCGGCGACTGCTTCTGCCTCTTCTACGACGCAAAGACAAAAAAGGTGCACGCGATGAACGGCTCCGGCCGAGCGGGCGGCAACGTCACGCTCGACACGATCCGCCAGGACCTCAAGATCCCAGACGGCGAAATCGGCAGCATCCCGATGACGAGCGTGCACGCGGTGACGGTCCCGGGCGCGGCGGCGGGCTGGGTCGACGCGATCGAGCGGTTCGGCAGCGGACGTGTGACGCTGGCGGAGGTGCTGGCGCCGGCGATCGAGCTGGGCGAGGAGGGCTTCCCCGTGTCGGAGCTGAGCAGCACCTTCTGGCACAACAGCGAGCAGACGATCCGCGACGCCAGCCCCAACTTCGCCGAGATGCTGAAGAAGGACCCGCAAGCCAAGGACGGCTGCAGGGCGCCGCGGCCGGGCGAGATCTTCAAGAACCCGACGCTGGCGAACACGTTCAGGTTGCTGGGTCAGCACGGGAAGAAGGGGTTCTACGAGGGATCCGTGGCTGAGGCGCTGGTGAAGGTCGTGCAGGACCTCGGGGGGCGGCTGACGCTGGAGGACTTGAAGAAGCATGCGGAGCTGGGCAGTGAGCCGGTGGATGCGATTTCGCTCAAGTTCCACGGCCAGGGCGTGGGCGAGCTACACAAGAAGCACATGCACGACGGAGGCGACGAGGGCGTCGAGGTGTGGGAGCATCCGCCCAACGGCCAGGGCATCGTGGCGCTGATGGCGTTGGGCATGCTGCAGGAGCTGGAGAAGGAGGGCAAGATTCCCCGGTTCACGGCCAAGGACCACAACTCGGCAGAGCACCTGCACGCCGTCATCGAGACGCTCCGCATCGCCTTCGCGGATGCGGGCTGGTGGGTCACGGACCCGAACGTGGAGAAGGTGCCGACCAAGGAGCTCATCTCGCAGGCCTACCTGGCCTCGCGCGCGAAGCTCTTCAACCCGGCGCAGGCGTCGGACATCCCGGACCACGGCTCGCCGGCGCACAACCACAGCGACACGGTGTACTTCTGCTGCACCGACAGCGAGGGCAACGGCATCTCGTTCATCAACAGCAACTACGGCGGCTACGGCACCGCCATCATCCCCAAAGGCTGCGGCTTCACGCTTCAGAACCGCGGCGCCAACTTCAGCCTGCAGCACGACCATCCCAACGTCATCAAGCCCAGCAAGCGGCCCTACCACACCATCATCCCGGCCCTCATCACCAACCCGTCCGACGGCAGCCTGCACTCCGTCTACGGCGTCATGGGCGGCTTCATGCAGCCGCAGGGCCACGTGCAGGTGCTGCTGAACATGCTGGTGTTTGGCCACTCGCCGCAGGCCGCCCTGGACGCGCCGCGCGTGTGCATCGGCGCCGGCATGCCAGATCAGCGCAACAAGCAGAAGGCCGTCGACCGGACCGTGTATCTGGAGGACGGCATTCGGCCGGAGGTGGCCGAGAAGCTAAAGGCCATGGGTCACCAGGTCGAGATCGTCAAGGGCCACAAACGCGGTCTGTTTGGGCGAGGGCAGCTCATCCGGAGCCATGTGGAGGACGGGCAGACGGTGTGGAGCGCAGGCAGCGATCCTCGTGGCGACGGAGCGGCAATGCCAATGTAAATAGTCCGTGCGTGCGGCGCGTAACAGATGTGCGGCAGATGTCGCACTTAGTTCCTGTAGCTAGATGAGAAGCGTGAAACAAGCGGCGAATAACCATCTGGTCAATGGGGCCGCAGTGATCACAGGATTGCAGGGCCGCCACGTGAACCCGTCTGGGGAAAGACTAGGGTTCAACGCCGCTTCCGGCCCGTGCGCACGGTCGTGGGTGGAAGTCAGACATTCCATCGTCTTCACCAGTTCTCCCAAGCATCTCCGCCCAAAAAAACTTTTGACACCACCACACACCGGGCCGCCCGCTCTGTAAAACTATCCTCGACGATCGTTACACCACTGTCTTTCCGCCACTATCTGCTCGGTACGTAGCGCCCGGCTCCCGTGCGACCCGGCCGCCCTTTGATGAGGGGCAAGCCAGGGCTGTGCATCATCAGTGACTAACTCGGACCTCCCCAGCCCAGCGAGGAAGATCTACAACCACCTCCCAAAAACCCCTGCGCTCCCCGGCCAACACCAGAGACCACACACATACACACACACCACCTATGGACTCGATGCGCAGTCTAAACACGTCGCTGCCCTCGGCGCGGCGACGCCCGCAGCCGCCCGCCCAGCTGCTGCAGGCCTTCAAGACGGCCGCGCTGCAGGTCACGAACCTGTACAAGGCCGCCGCCACGGACCGCGAGCAGGCCCACGAAGAAGGCTACCAGGCGGCGCTGGAAGACATGCTGAGCTTCCTCGACAACGAGAACCTGGGCGTCCAAGACGGCGAGGGCTGGCGCGTGCGCCAGTGGGTGACGGAGAAGCTGCAGGAGGGCATGGGCAACCACATCGACAGCGACGACGAGAATGCAACCACCAGCAACAACAACAACACAACCCATAACAACCACCACGACGATGACAAGGCCGCCCGCAACAGCTCGTCGCCCGTCCGCCGCAGCACCACCGAAGAGCCTGCCACAGCCGTCGTTTCCGCCCCTCCGCCTGTCCCGTCCTCGCTGTCGCCCGAGCCTGCCGCACAAATAGCAACACCAACCGCCCCCGAAACACGGCCCGCATTTGACCCCACCGCCCTGCCCAAAGCCGACTTCACTTTCCGCGCCAACCAATCGCTGCCCGCGCAGCAGGCTGACCTGGACATGGATCCGGAGCCGGAAAACGAGGGAGAAGGAAACGCCGCCACCACGCCCATGCAAATCAACGTCTTCCCGCGGCACCACGGCCGAAGCGCCCACCACCACCACACCCACCGCGGCGGCAACAACGCTTCTACCCGGACCAACCACGCCAGAGATAGCAGCCGCAACAACGCCGCCACCGCCGCCGCTGTCGCCCAGATTAACAACCTTGGTCAAGGCGCAGGATTGAAGAGGCGGGCGCCGTTTGGTGATTTCTTCGACATCACCGGAGTAGGCAACGGGAAGGACATGTTCGGGGGAGGAGGAAAGAGGGGGAGATTCACGTAAATTTCGGAGGAAAGGAAATTGGGTTTCCACGTTATCACCACTTAGCATGCATCGACGGGTTTCTTTTTTTTCTTTTCTAGAGGAGGAGGGAAATTAGGGCATTGTAGAGTGGGGTGCTGCGGTGGGGATGGCATTTTCGGTTAAGGGTTATTCTTTTTTTTTTCGGGGTGTTTTTGCTCTCTGGGATTTATACAAGTCGAGGATATCCATATACCACCAAGGCAGCAGTGCCGGCATAGGAAGCATACTACGGGAGTTTTGTAAGGGGCTGATGGTCTTCTTCTGGTCGTTGTGTTATTGCGACGTTTCTTTTTTTGGAGAGGGGTTTGTTCGCATCATGTGGGGGCTTGCATTGACTGAGGTGTTCTTTTCGTGAA
This sequence comes from Lasiodiplodia citricola, assembly GCA_023089105.1. NCBI lineage: Eukaryota > Fungi > Ascomycota > Dothideomycetes > Botryosphaeriales > Botryosphaeriaceae > Lasiodiplodia > Lasiodiplodia citricola. Next base: position 6,112 of record JAJNLL010000099.1, on the reverse strand, counting down.
AAAGGGGAGATTCTAGTAAGAAGACGTTTGCATCGCTGGCTGGGTGGGTCGAGGGATGGGGTGGGTTACAATGAACCGGATTGTTGGGATGGTGGGGCCCGGCGGTACGAACGGAACCCTATCAAGGTCCTTTCATGGCTATTTTCGCTGGACGATCGCTTCGATGTACCATCTGGTCGGGAAATCTGGTGCTCAGCATTTGAGGGCTGGTCGGGGGGTGGATCTGCGATGCCTAAATACGTGTCAGTCGGTATAGCGGGCACTCAACGTAGCGCTGTCAAGCGCGCTTTGGCATGGTCATCTGTATGTCGATTGGAGTGAACAGCCCGTCACATGAATGGTCTGTCCTGCTAGCCTCCAACCAATGAGTATGAAGCTTCATCTTTTTCCCATCATACAGATACTATACAAACGTTGAGCGGAGACTGCCAATAGTCAACCTCTCCCGGTCATTTTCCCAGATGCGACGAACCCTTCGCCGTGTCCGTCAAATATTTGCAACAGAGCAGAGATACCCGCTTTTCCCTTTGCCCAGCCCAGAACAACACAAATCCGCAAGAGAAAAAAAACGCCGCCCAATGCACCATGACCCGCCATGTCCATCAATCATCCGTACTTTTCCTTCCCTCTTATCCAGCTCAATGAGCTAACCCCACCCATCCTCCCAATCGATCCACCCACCATAGAAATCCTGCCATCCCATCTCCCGCCAGATATCCAACCAACCGTCCCACCCTCCCCACCCTTCCCTCATTTTTTTCCCCTCTTTTCCTTTCACCCATTCAATTAACAAGCCGATACACCCCCAACCCGACCAACACACCCGCCAACCCCGTTATGCTCGCCTTCCGCGCCCGCAGCCCGAGCAGCGATTTCTCCGCCAGCTGCCGCGCCCGCTGCTCGCGCAGCTGACTGTGGCCGGAGATGTAGCTGTACACGCCGAGACCGATGAAAGCGGAGGCGCCTGAATTGTGAAAGCGTCTGTTAGCGGGTTGTTTGTACGTTGTGGTGGGGGGAGAAGATGGGCAGAAGAGGATGGGCAGGAAAGACGCACCCATAACTCTGCACGGCGTGCAGTCGTCGGCCTGCCGCCGGTCGTCCTGCAGCATCTGGCTGAGCGGCAGCGGCTGCTGCTCGATCGGGAGGTCGGCGGCGCGTTGTTGCGCCGAGGCTGTGGCGGCGTCTTTGTTGGTCATTGGTGTGGTGTGGTGTGTGGTTTTTTTGGTGCGCCTGGTTCCGTTGGTTCGTTGCGGGGGGCGTGAGGTTCGGTTCGGGCGCGGGTGAGGTGCGTGGTTGGCTTGGGAGGCGCGCGTGAGTGGGCGGACCGGGAGGTTAGGGAGCGGGAGGCGGAGAGGAGTAAGGTGGTGTGGTGGTGGGAAGAGTTCGGGTGAGAGAGACGCGACGCGATTGCGATTGCGGTGCGGCTGCGGGCGCGAGTCATGCTGGTTGCGGCGGGCTGCGGAGGACGTACAACGCCGTGGATGAGCGCATTGGATAACACAACCGGGATTCAAGGGCTGGTATAACTATGGGCCGAAAAGCCCGGGTTTGAAGATTATGCTGAGATAGGTTTGAGGATATCTTAGGTTGTAATTACGTCTCTAGAATTAATTGTACGATCTTCTATTAAATGTTTTCAAAAAAAAAAAAGTTACATCTCAATTCACTCATAACTGCATATCATTCTTTGCTCCACTGATAAAAAGTAAAATACCTAGCGCCGTAACGCCTCTACGACTCCATCTGTTTTTGTCTCTTTGTTTTTGCTTCTTCTCTTTCTGTCTAAAACTACATTGACTACCAAAGTAACCAATGACAAAGAGCTGCATCTATGGATCCTTAGACTGAGCTCACAATCTCCTCCGCTCAAGCCTCTCCCCTGCGTTCCCGGGTTGTTTGAATACCCTGGGCTATCCTCAGCCTCCGAAAAGCATCTCCGAAAAGTAAGTCATCATGCTCAGCACCGATGCTTGTGAAATACTGTTGATGGGGAGGGATCCTGACTTTTTGCAGATCGTCGCTTCGCCCTCCCTCCACCAGTGTGTCTTCAGATGACTTCTGATTGGTCTTGACTGCCTTGTTCCTGAAGTACTTCTCCGCCGTAGTTGGTCCTTCTTCCGCCTTTCTGTATTGACTGGGGTCTGCGAGAGCACTGACAAGAATGCGGACAATGGGATACCTCCCCTTCTGCCACTCACGGAGCTCTTTAGTGATTTCCAGAGCATCCCGAGGATGATGGGGATAGTTTTGGGAGAACCAGTAGTTTGGATCTGTCGTTGCAATGGCTCTCCCGACATCGCTGATTCTTTTCTCTCTCTTGATCTACGAGTGAATATATGAGTTGTGGATCCGGCTACACAGCATTTTGTGCGCGACAGAAAGGCTTACCTGTACCGCGCAGAGAACCAAAGAGTAGTCCAATTCCCTCTCATATACCAGGTTTCTTTTTCGCTTCTCCCCTGCGCGCTGTCGCGTGCGGTAATGATGAGGTAGGGATGTCGTAGCCTTGGGCGTCTTCCTTCTCAGAGCAAAGAGAATATCAGGGCCCGTATTGTTGCTTGGAAACCAGAAAGTACTTTGCAGTTCATCCTCCTGGCTGCCCATTCGGATATTTCGTAACCATTCCCACATGGTGATGGTCCTCTTCTCCTCAAATTCTTCCTGGTACGCAGTTCTCCTTCCTTCAACAAGCCGAAACTCAGTAAGATCTCCGCACTTTGCGTGGTTGGCGAAGTTATTTTCCACACCGGACTTCCTGTTCCCTGTCTCAAGATGTTCGACAGTATGAGCTTTTCCTATGAGCAATTGTATAACCTGCGTCAGATAGTCATCTCCAAATGTTGGAAGAATTATATCCGGCCGCGTTCCAAGAACTTTCCTCAAATGCTTATCTGCATTAGCCAATACCTCATGGATTTGAACAACGGCTTAACTACTTACCCACGCGAAGAAGAGCTCTGCCACTTTCCCAAGAGCACTGGCGCTGCTCTGTTGATCATAGAGGAAATTTATGAGTGCGCGATCGTACTCGCTCTGTCCGCTGCTAGGCTTTTGGCTTTGAAAATACTCGATTGCGGCGTCAACAGCCAGCCTTTCTTTCAATCTGACTCGTGATACGTCAGATTCTTGTGGTTCCTCCAGGAAGGCAAAGCCAAGAGCAACTAGGTCTACGCTCTCCGAAGATTTGAAGATTGCGGCTTCCCCTAAGAGGTCGCTGCGGATGGCGAGGGAGCATAATTCGTCCATCAACTCCTTATATTGAAGTCTCTTGTAGTTGTAGCGCCCGGAGTGCTGGCAGAGTGCCTCCTTGCGACGCCTCATCTCTTCCAGTCGTCCCATGAGACCCTGCTTCGCCATCTCACAGACCTTCATGGAAACTTCTTTCACGTCTTTGTCCAGAACCTTTGTGTGGTTGCATCCCCGTCTCTGGATGAGCTTTCGGGTTTCGTCTAGATAACATACAGACCACGCGATCCTACCACGTAAGGGCTTTGAATGTTGGATGATCATGTTGACTAGCCTCTTATCGTCGTTGCAATATCCCCCAGCTTGTGCAAGATTTTTGAAGTCAGTTTCGTTTTCGATCAGCTGAAAATTCTGGTTGACTTTGGGAGCAAATTCCAGATCAGTAAAGAGCTTGCCTCCAGCAGAAATTTTGCTCAATATCTGGATATTACTAGCTTCCCGGTCGATTACCCGTCGTATGTCGCGAAGCTGTAATGCTGTGCCGGAAAGACATATTCCTGGGGTCTTTAGGGCCCTGAAGTGAAACAAGCTCACCGCAAGTGCTGCATTAATCATGTAACTGAGAGGCTCAACAGGTACTCGAGATGCCCATATTGACTTCGGCCACGTTCTTAGATTAGGGAAACTTGCTTCTAGATCGCACTGAGCTTCATCGAAACAAAAGATGAGCCCTGGGCGAACTTCGTCTGCTTTCGGCCTGGAGATGTGCTCAGCAGTGGTGAATCGAGCAACCCGGTAGAGGCGGTTGAAAATGTCGTTTTGTGGCTCATTGCAGTTGGTTTGCAGACTCAGCCAATCGCTTGGAGTGCAATTTGGGCAAATTGCGCGAAATTGCTCTAGGATCCATATCCTTGCTTGCATGAGACGAAGGGCTCGATTCAGCATAAGAGTTGGAAAGGGCGAGCTGTATTCAGACACTGACTTCGCGTCGTCCAGCCATGTCTGAGTATCGCGTGATCCGCCACATCGTCGGGGCTTGCATTCCAACCTGTCTCGCATTTCAACCTCGTACGACCCCTTTGGAAGGTTTCCTGGGAGAAGGTATAATCCCCAATGTTCTTTGAGCAGCGAATGGATCTTGCTTGTCTTTCCGCATCCAGAAGGCCCGACAAGAATCTGAACGTAGCCACCTGTCTCTGAATCTGCTGCCGGTAGCTCTGAATTTACCATCATATCTCGTTTGAGGAATGCTCTGATATCCTCATGACAAGAGTTCAAAGCTCCATCACAGCATATAGAGAATCCCGCATGAAGTGGGAGCCGCATCCACATTTTGCCACTCTCAAGCATAGAAACTGTTGTTATGGTATTGTAAGTGCATGGCTGTTTGCAACTATGACAATTACTTACAGGGATTACATGGAGCACTACAACCCCACTCTGATTTCTCCCATTCTCTCTTGTGGTGTTCCAAGTAACTTCGAAGCATTATGGCAGCATGCGAGCCTTGGATCGAACCTGCGTCCAGTACATCCCACAAGGGCATATCCATCCAGCCTTGCAGCGTGCAACTTTTCAGAACGTCGTTAAGCAACCGGATGCTAATTTTTGTTGCCCCTGGAAAATTTCGAGGATCTGATCCGTGTATTTCAAAGAGAACTTCGATGAGTTGCCTAAATTCTGAATACCAAAGCAACTGATCAACATTGCGATAGAAGAGGAGGCCATCTGAGAAGGTCAGCGACGAGAACTGCGTGAGCCGCTTGAGAAGTACCGTAAAACTCCCGAAATTCTTTGCTGACGTGGTTCCTACCATCGTCTGGCCACTTGATTAGTCTGATAATGGCCTCTTTTTGCGCTTCGTATGATGATAGCTAAACAATTATCAAATTAATATTCAATGAGTAAGTACGTAACAGTACACACGTCTTGGCTTTTGAATTCATCAAGTTCGCTGAGTTTTGGTTGAATCCTTTTACAGAAATATTTCAACAGCCGCTTTTCAGTGAAATATTGATTTGGATCCCATGGGTATTCTGGAATTAACATTCCGTTTGGCTCCCACTCATGCCCAGTACTGGGAACACTCATCGGGCAGTCTTAACTATTCTTCCCCGTAAATAAGAGCGACCTGCTGGATGTACGCCAATGTGCAGGTATCAGAACTCGTTGAAGGTCATTTCGGACGAATGAAACTTGTAGATACGCAGGAGTAGGGAATGCAACATTTGATCGGAAGTTAAAACCTACAGATTCAACAAAGACCGGCTGAATTGATCAACAGAGCGACCAAACAGGAGGGAGATGGAGTTGAGGGCAGCCGGCGTGGGACTTAATGAGCCATGAAGAAAGATTAGGCAGAAGCGGTGTGACGATTCTCGCATATGTGATCTGCCTAGCATGTCACAATATTATTGGTAGATCGGGCAGCTTCCACCTATGAAAAGTCGCTTCGCTTCGTCCCCGGCTATGCAACCCCACTCGCTTCGAGCAGCAAGGCATCTACCTACCAAGGCGCACTTTGCCCTTGAACTCGCATAGAAGGCTTTCTTGGAACATATATACTTACGCCAAGAACATATATAACTCCTCGCGCAAGGGAACTCCGGCATCTTAATCCCAGTAGCCGCGAACCACGTCCTCTTCGCTAAATACATTAGCTTCAAGCAGCCGTTCGCCGACTGTACGGACAGTACCTGCATCTTATGAAGTGTAACAAACTCATCAACATATCTTTTTCATTGTCGTCTTATTAGTTGTCGCTACAATTCTGGACGCTATAACCTATGCACAAGACACCATCCCTCCACACCTACATATACCTCCTCCCCTCCACCGGCTCCTCCACCTCCCCACTACTAAAACAACACCGCCCCACCTCCCCCTCCACCCCACCACCCTCTTCCGTTCCCCTCTCCCTCAACCC